>JAVHNL010000589.1:0-63770 GCA_031216105.1 Dalbergia cultrata
ATTTCAACCATTAGTTTCTTCCTTTGTCTAATTAAGGCAATGGAATGGAAGTACTTAGTATTTTTGTCCTTTTCTTTTATCATTTTATTCCTTGAATGTTGCCTCCAGTAATGATCTTTCTTATCATACCACATTTCAACTTGTGCTTTTAAGGCGTTGAATCTAGCTACATTTATTTTCACATCGCGCCCTTCCTCTAAATCCCTAGATATTGCCTCAATTTCATTCTCAAATTGTTTTATCTTGAAATTAAAGTTCCCAAATACCTCTTTGTTCCATGTCATTAAGGGTTTTTCCAAGGAGTGCAATTTTTGCTTGAACTCAACTTCTCCTTTATTATTCCACTCCTCTTCTATGAATTTAAGGAACTTGGGGTGCGAGAACCACATATTTAAACTCCTAAATGGTTTTAGACCCCAATCAATAGAATCTGATTGGATCAACAAAGGAACATGATTTGAAAGGGAGAAATTAAGGCTCGTCAACCTAAGGTTATTAGGAATTTGTGACCAAATAGAATCCACAAAAGCTCTGTCAATCCTACTACATGACTGCCCCTCCGCCATGTATATTTCCTGCTAACTAGTGGTAACTCTATAAAACCCATATCATCAATCCATCCTGAGAATGTTTCCATATTCCTAGACACACTTAAGCATCATTTCCTTTCCTCAGGATGATGAACTTCATTAAAGTCACCCATTAGAAGGAAAGGTACATGCATCATTATTTTGGCCTCAGTCAACTGCTGCCATAGTCTACTTTTATCCTCACACTGATGGTAGCCATAGACAACTCCTATCGCTACTTCTTTCTTTAAATTCCTAAAAAAACCTTTGACATATATCCATCTATCGTTTTTCAAGATAGTCTCATTTAGCACTATTGTTTTATCCCACATACATAGAATACCACCACTTCTTCCTTGAGCATCAACTACTTGCCATCCTACATCATCAGAGTCCCACAAACTCCGAACTTCATACTCAGCACATCCTACCTTCATAGTTTCTATCAGCCCTACAAACACAGTACTATACACCCTTACCAAATTATGAACTTCCGTCCTCTTAACTCTACCTTCTATACCCCTAAAATCCCAACATATGATCTTTATTTGTTAAGAGAAGACTCACCTTTGCCATTGGATTTTTGTTTTTGTTCCTTCTTCTTTGCCTTTTTTTCTTTGATTTCCTTCCATTATGCATTCTGCCATCATCTTTATCATCTAACATCACCTGGATCACAACATCTTCATGGCGTGAGGACAACCCAATCTTACGACCAATCAACCACGTCTCATAGGGGTCCAGTTCGGAGCACAAAGAGTCCGCCTTCATTGACCTAGATTTATCATCACTGCACACCTCCTCAACATGCACAGGTCCCTCATAGTTTCCTTCCACCTTCTCATCAGTTGACAGGCCATCGGCTTTGGTTCCAAAGCATAGGGCACATTGGTTAGAGACCACCAATCCTGAGTCAGAAGCCAAGTTTTCAAAACCCAGTGGCTTGGAGCAAGACACCATTTTATCATTATTATTGGATGTGATTGCGATCTCAATATACCTCATGTACGTAGAGCTATACAACAATTGTCAATAAGTTGCCAATATTTTTAGTTTTCATTTTTTTTCCGTGTTACAGCTTGGTGAACCTTTAAATTATCAAAAGGAGAAAAGATAGGAATGTGTAATTAGTTCATGCAGTTTAGTAGTCAAATCAAATTTGAAGTTTTTGTCTTAGAATTAATTAGAAAGAGTTTAATATCCAAAGAGCTTTATCCTTATAAATAGAGTGAACTATCTTGAATCAAATTAGTTAAAGTTTAATAAACTTTCAGTATTAATAGTTAGAGTAATATTATATATCTAAAGAAAGGTGTATATGTAGATTTTTTTTTAAAAAAAAAATCATGGCAATCGTTGAATGACTATAACACATATATAAAATTCTGATAAAGTTTTTTTTTTTTTTGCCTACCATTTTCCTAAATCCTAATAGTTAAGACAAAAAAGTCTATCATTTTGTCAATTCGATCTTTTTATCTTCTTTCGCGCTCTTCATTTTTTTTTTCGGGGCCAATGAAACCAACTCTTAGTTTTTCAGTCAGACTAACCGTTAGAGTATGTTCTGTTCCATTCTGTGAGTAATACTACAGCCCAGCTTATGGGGCCTCTGCTTAAGGCCTGATCCACTGTTTTGCCCTTCTCTTTTGGGCTTCGGCCCATCATTGTACAATAAAAGAAAAAAGAAGGAAGCATATTCTGGAAAGTTATCATGAGAGAGATTTTTCAAATCTTCTGGCCCATTTCTCTCTCACACTTTCTATCCTCCAATAAAAATTAGACATCTATTTAATAATAGTATTATCTATAATTTTTTTTTTTTCAATTTACAATGTTTTAATTATCTCTAATTATCTCTCATTGACAAAATTTTATTAGAGACCTCGAATAGTACAGAAAAAAGCGGCAGATTGTTTTGTTCGGGAGAAGGTACTAGAAGTGTCGCCCAACCAAACAACATATAACAAATAAACATCTGCTTCTGTCATCAAAATCCCAAAGAGGGTACTCACAACTCACTAAGCTTGTGCCACTTTCTGTTGTGGAATTCTCTCTCTTTCTCACTTCTCTGCTCACTTTAATAAACTAGGGTTTGGTTATCTCTCTCATCTCATCTCTATCAAACATGAGGTATACTATATACACTACAAAATCATTGTTACTCATTATCTGCTTCTAATTCTCAACCTCCTTATACGTTATATCTTTTTCTTTTGTTGTTTCTGTTTTTGTATATGTTTTTTTAGTGTTATTGACAATCTCGTGTTGCTACTTTATGTTTGATGTTTAGTTACTGTGTTTTGTAATTATAAAGGTGGAAATTGGAAACGGGGCGTCTTTTCTTTTTTTTATTGACAACCTCCTTATACATTAGTGAATGATCTCATGCTCTTTCTTTTTTATTTGATTTTTTTTCTTCTTTTTCTCCCTTCGTATTTATTTATGTTCTGTACTAATTAGACTACCGATTATTTTTATTTGACACTTAACCTTGTATTGTGGACTAATTGGATTGGATTGGAACGCTCAACCATGTTGAGGATGAAAAATTTTTGCTGCTTAATTAGTGTCTAATCTGACAAACATAAGAGGTCCTAATATGTTTTTTTCCTTTTTTTTTAATAAAAAATGGCAAGTTCAGGATTATTTTTTTTTTTGGTAACCTACAGTGAAACCATGAAGAGTTGGATTGTACTTGAAAATATGATTCTTGTAAATGAATGTTTGTGGATGGTGGGGCTTATTGTGATGACATGGATCAGTTGCTCTAGGCAGATATCTTATACTAGAGTTAAATGGGGTGTCCATGGTCAGGCTGGCTGAACAGTTTATAGGTAGATTGTGATATTGTGATGTTGCTAAAAGTTGCTCGCGTAGTTGTGTAGCTAATAAAAGTAGTGCTGAAAAATATGTTATGACAGTGCATCGGCTGAAAGCTTTTGGGTGGATTTTTTTAGGAAGTAGTGAAAACTGGGAATGAAAAACTGATAATTGGATCTTGTAGTTTTTATTATTTTCTTTACAAAATCCTGAAACAAGAAGAAATTAGCTGTACATGGAAAATAAAAACTGAAAACTGTTTTATGAAATCAAATGCATCGTAATGTACAGTCTCTATTTTGTTCCTTATTGTTCACTTTGGTGCAGTCGTCATCCTGAGGTTAAGTGGGCTCAAAGGGTTGACAAGGTCTATATCACGGTTCAGTTGCCAGATTCCAAAAATGCAAAAGTGGATCTTACTCCCGACGGCATTTTCACCTTCTCTGCTTGTGCTGGTGCTGAAGACCATCTTTATGAGTTGAAGTTGGAGCTTTTTGACAAGGTTAATGTAGAGGTGAGACATTATCTTCCTCTCTCTATGAGCTAAATAATTGCATGTTGCCTGATATGTGCTTGCATTTATGGATGTTGTTTGTCCTTAAGGTTAAAATGTTCTAATTTCTGGCTGTTTTTGTGCTTTTGTTTGTTGAGTTTTTTTGGTTATGCTTGACTTACACTGGAATGGTTTTCTTCATATATTTTTTTGATGCATTTTCTGTTCCATTTTCTCTGGTTTCAGGAGAGCAAAATTAATGTAGGAGTGAGAGGCATATTCTGTGTGGTGCTGAAGGCAGAGAACGGATGGTGGAAAAGGTTGCTGCGTGGGGAAGGAAAGCCTCCACATTATTTGAAAGTAGATTGGGATAAATGGGTGGATGAAGATGAAGATGATGGTATGTATATGTTTGAATTATGATATCTACAGATATTTTTTTTTTAAATCAAGTTTAAATATGAACTTGCATTATGATTTTCTTTATCAACTGATTGTCACTTGCTTGTTGGTTAGGTGTTGGTGACCTGGACTTGGGAGGAATGGATTTCTCGGTATGCAGTGCATTCATGTAACACTCAGTTTCAATTCCATTTCTTCTTGATGTTATTTGTCCTAATTATTTTATGTGCTGCAGAAATTTGGTGGGATGGGGGATGATGCTATGGATGACGATTTTGATGACGGTGATGATGAAGGTAAGTATTCTACGCATTGTGGTTGGCATTTATTGAGTCCGAAGTATTTGAGTAGAACAAGATACTTCAATTTAGAAATCATGGATTGTAGTCAAACAAGTTGCGGGGTGTGCTTCTTGCTTTCATTAATTTTGGGCATGTGCCTCAATGTTTATGGTTTTAGTGATGGCTGTAAGCAGAGTTGTCAAATGGCAGCGCCATGGCGCCATGTCGTGGCGGATTTTGGCCCTCCCACCACGAGAAGATTTGTACATTATGGCAGCCATGGCGGTTTTATGGCGGGCATAAATGGTGGATTTTTTGTCTATCGCCATCTGCCATTGACAACTTGGCTGTAAGATGTATAGTGATTGATTCTCGGTGGCAAACTAAAGATTTTGTTTCCTTCAACAACATGATTATTGGTTGGCATGTGTACGGTAGTGGAAGTGATACATGTGAGTTTCACAGTTTGGGAATTGAAGTTGACTCTAAGGCAACTGTCCTAAACTTGAAATATACAGTTCTGTAACATGTTTATTTATTTTTGTTTTTGTGCATTGGAGCTCTATACACAACTGTCTGTGGCTTTTCTATTGATTTTAGGGGTAGCTTGTAAATCATGGAATTAAAACTGATTAAATTACTCACTGCCATCTCTGAGGCTGAACTTGCTTATAGTCTGGGATTTCAAATTGGTGCATGTAAGATTTTTCAAATGAGTAGTGCTGTTTGTACTCATGGGGTAAGGGATACCATGTCGACTTACACCCCATCCACCATTGGATGGGACGTGGATCTCATTTAAGTAGAGTCCACACCCCATTCAATGGTAGATGATGTGTAAGTTGGCACAATGTCCCACACTTCATGAGTACAATTATCATTTCTCTTTCTAAATTTGAGATCGAACCTTAAATTTTATAACTAGTAACTTCAATCTATGGCTCCCTCATTTATAGTGACCTCAAGTTCAAGTATTCCACTTAGTTTTGTTTATTGGCTGACGAAAATATATTTGTTTGCCAATTGTAATAGAGCAAGAAGTGTCAAAGCCTGGGGGACAAGAGACTAACAGTGAGAAGGAGGGAGCTTCTACAGCTGGAGAACAAGAGAAACAAGATGCTGGACCAAGCACATAATACCCTTGCTAATCAAGATCTTAACCCTTGTTGATGCTTATAAACGTGCAGTGAAAATTTTCCAGTATGATACTGTCAATTGATACTTGTTGAAATGGGAGAGGCATGTTGCTCTTTTTCTCGTTTCATGAAAACATTAGCACGTATTACTGGCCAGTTAATGTTCCTTCTTGGTTGAACTAGGAATATTGTTCAATTGAGCCTTATATTTCATGAAGAAATGGCGGTATTTGGATTTCTACACCATTGCTGAAGTTCTTGACTTGGTTTTCTACCCTTTTTCTATTTTGTGTTCTGTGTGAAAACTCTAGAGTTAAATTGACAGTCCCATCATACCAATTTGGTCTTTAAAGCTTGAAGACAATACTATATGATATTTTCTCTGAAATTGCATTTTTTTTTTTTACATCGTACTTTATTTTTCTGTTCGTAAACATGCTTGATGGAGCGAAAAAGGGTGGTTAGTGTGCAATCTCCTATATCTATTGGCTTACTGGCTGAAATTGAAGTGCAGAAGTGTTTTTGAATGTTTTATAATTTATATTACTCTTTCAAATGATGACTCTTATTTATGGAAAATTTATCTCTCTTTATATTTTCTATCAGTTTCTATCTTCTATGACTAGGTTTCTATTACACTCTTTTGATTGTATGAAATGAATACACTATTTCTTCTTGAATTTGTCTAATTATTATATCATCCTCTTTTCTATTTTAAGTTAAAAAGGAGGCCAATGTTTGAAGAAGAGACAAGTTAAATTTTATCAAATCCTAAAAACAATTAGTATATTTTATTTTAAATTTTATTTTGTTTAATATATTCACTCATTCAATATAATATCCTCTTCCCTAAGGTATCCAACTTAATTTTTTACTGCCTAACATACAATGTCAAATCTTATGAATTTGCAGTATAACTATTTAATATTTTTAAAGTAGAGAAACTATATTTTTTTTATCACACTTTGGTACTCTAATAGATTAATCATATACACTCAAGTCCCCAAAAAAGTGATAACACTTTGATCTTTGAAAATTTGACATATATACTTTAGTTATCTAAAGATTTGACATTATAAAACTTCAGTTCAAAGAAAAGATCAATTACATATATTTAAATCCCTTTCCCCAAAAATTCACATTATAACACTTTAGTCTATTATTGACTTTGTAAAAGTGTTATAACACCAAATTTTTGAAGGATTAAAGTGTATATATTGAACTTTTAAGGATCAAGATGTTATAATTCCAAATCATTGAGGGACTCACATGTATACAATTGAGGCCGATTCTTATACGGTGACCACCATCTTTGTCACCATCATGGTGACAAAATTTCAATTATTGATTTGAAAATCTAATGGTCATGGTTAAATGAGATTAAATTAAAATTTATGTTTTAATATTTATAATTTAATGGGATTTATCTTCTACCCTTCTCCATCTTTCTCAAAGATTTGTCTCCTCCTCTAAAGTAAGACAATTGGTAAAGTGCAAAAATAAGAGGTTAATCACTCTAGATCAATAACTTTCATCATGTGTGAATCTCACTAAATGATTGAAAGATACTTAACATCTCACTTTTATACTTTATCAACATTTACACTTTAAAGAAGTCAAATCCATTATAACCTACCACCATTTATTTATTTTTTGGTTCACAAACATAGATTTTTTGTTTTCTCTTTGAACGATTCTGTCCATATCATAGGAACAGCAGAGATAGAGAGAGCGCACTCTATCCCATAAAAACACACGTAACAAAAAAGAGTTCCAATTCCACACAGGCAACACTAGCAACAAAGAATCACACTCACAGCAAATTCATGGCTTTCTCTTCCTCCACTGCAACTAAGTGGAGCATAGCAAGCCCAAAGATCTAGAATGAAAAGGACAAGCTTTAGTACCGCACAAGTTGTTCCTTTTGTTTGAAACAAGCAACAACCACCTCTCTCACAGTTCATGGCTTTATTCCTTGACCGGTACTGCAAATATTTTGGCTTAATAAGCCCCAGATCCAGACAAGAAAAAGACAAAAAAGGACAAGCTTCATAGATGCCCAAATTTTTATTTAGTGTAGGTTAACAATTTTGAATGTCCCACCAACACTTCCAAAACGTTCTTATCTTTTCCTATCCAAAATTCCTTTTTTGTGTTTTTTGGTTTGCTTTATCAGCGTACAATGGTGCTATTTGAGTGACATTGTTGCAGTGAGGCAGTTGCCAGTGGGTGAGGTGTGATGGGGTGAGAGGTAGAAGAGAAAGGGGAGAAAAAAAAAAGGTAAAATAGGGATAAAAAAGACATTTTATCAATTACTTTTAATTAAACAATATCAGTCACCACTGTGGTGACAAACACGGTGATCACCACTGCAAGAAGCAGCCAACAATTGATCTTTAGTTACCAAAGTATAGATTTACTATTTTAAGGTATTAATAGTTTCTTTTAAATCTAAGATGACTGGGGGAAAAAAATTGCAAGCAATTTATACTCCCTTGTCTAGGACAACTAAACCTGCACACATGACACAATGCACTTTCGTGATTACTTACCTTAGCCTTCATCCTTCACCATTGGCAAGAATCAAGATTCAACATGACACAATGAATAATTTATCTCTATACTGAAGTCTCAAAATGACTAGATCATCAATATAAGACAAGACCAACTAAACGTTTAGTGTACAAGTGAAAGGAGCATTTCTAAACACAGCAATGTTGGGGTGTATTACATTTAACAAATAATTAACATGTAGCACCAGAAGGCATTAGAAAATGATGTTGGCATAGAAACTTTGGTGAACTTTGTCCTAGCATCGCCATTTTTGCATTCATAAACGCAAGAAAAACATTGGGAACCTAAAATCCAAGAATGCATGGGGGAACATAAACAGTAAAATTTGCTGAATGGGGGCACTAATGCCTCTAAAAGCTGCAACTGGCCCATCTGAAGTAGTTCCCTATTACATAGACAAATCAACCTCTACCTCGCCCGGCACCTACAACACGAAGCAAAAACATTAGAATGAGAAATATTCACAAGATCTATGCTATGTAATACGCTGGATGAGATTTAATGTTAAGGAAATGAGGAACGTGACCACGACCCTTGTTTGGAAGACTTTTAGAATGAGTTTTGATTTTGGAGACAAAAGGACGGAATCGAATGGCTTGTAGTGTAAAATTTTAAAAACTTACACTACTAGTCCTTCCCTCATTTTTTCTCCAAAATCCAACTCACAAGCACACCCTTAAGAAAGGGACAAGAAGTCCCTCCCCATGAATTGGGAATATATATGCAAGGGGTATGATTTATTTAAGATTACCTAACTGTTAAATTACATATAACAGCCTCAAGGTCAGCCTTATAACATTATAAGATGGACAATATTGAAAATTTAATTTTATAACTTATCGCCTTCAATCTACTATAATTTGAATCCCAAAATCCCCTCTTTACCTTAAACATCCAAACAAGGATAGTCTCTCGTTCCTTTAATAATATTTCACTTTATACAATTTTGAAATTTTTGGCCCATCAGGAGCTCATCTTGGTGAAAATAAAAGCACAATAGCAGGAACCTCTGTGAACTCTCATGGAAAATTTAAGGGATAGAAGCCAACAAATGAACAGTCAGTAAATGCAATATTACACACAATTTGTAATGTTATAAGGGATGGTTCACCTCTGTTTCCACCAGGCTTTCCACCCGGGCCACCCCTGCCTCGGCCACCTCCTGGCCCTTTAGCCCCACCTTCATCAAGTCCACGCCCAATTCCTTTAGCTGGACGTCCACCAGGACCATCCTCCCTACCTCGGCCTCTTCCACGCCCAACACCAGGTGGTTTGCGATCTGTAAAGGGTCATATTGATTAAAGAACTTTCTATTGTTTTTTCATATTTATTTTAACAAGGGAAGACTACATGAATAGCAACTCAAGTCATTCCATACGCATAACAATAACTAGTCCAAATTGATGATATTGTTATTTGCAGATCTATAAGACCTATAATATGCATCTTTTTCATGACAAGCAGAGTAATTATCTTAAATTTTTACTTTTCTCTTCTTTGATCACCTATTCAGTTTAAATATCATCGATGTAAACAACCAGCTAGATGAAAAAACAAGGCTTACCTGCACGGGTCTTGGTTTCTTCTTGAACCTTGTCAATAACCTAAAATAAGAGGCACTACAGCAAGATTAGCATGTAAATGTATGAATGACTAAGCACTAAAACATTCTCAACACAACCATTAAATTGGGGCAAAAAGAAAGAGTGAGCCACAGTTACACACCTCATCAGGAACTCGAAGGTACTTTATTGTATTGCCACGAATGTAGCATTCAGGCATACGCCAAAATCTATCTCCATCCTACATTGACAATTCCAATCAAACATTATAAAGTTGTAACAGGCAACATATAACAAAATGAATAAATATGAATGAATAGCAAAAGCATATTACTTTAGAGGTGCAGATAACTTCTCGTAGATGGATGTTCATCCATGTATCACAATTCACCAAATGACCATTATAAGTCTCCCCATTTTTCAGCTCCACCAACTGTTACAAATAAAATATAGTAAAAAAAAACGTATGTATAAGGTAGAAATCATATATGATGCCATCCCCCCAAAATAATAAGACATAAAAAAAATATCATAAGTCACAAACCAAACAGCAATTACACAAATTACAGCATATATGAATAAGGTACAAAGAATATATGATATCCCATGCCACCCCAATAAATAAGGAATGATGATAATATACAATCGGGTTTATACGTGTTCTAACATGTGCCAACATATTAATTGTTGATTTTCATAGTATCTATATCTATATACATATTATAATGTTAAATTATATCTTGAATAGTTGATATTTTGTCACATGTACGGTTCACCCTGAACTTAAGTCTATACTAACATCACTCAAAATAAAACACAAAAAATACCATTTGGTTACAAATCAAACAGTATTAGCACAAATTATACCATATGTATTAGGTACAAGTACAGAACATACGCCATGCCACCCGAAAAAATTAAAGCATAAAAAATATCATAAGTTACAAACCACATTATTATAACATAAATTATATCATATGAATAAGGTTAAAAACAAATTTCAAAAAAATGAAGCCCCACAAAGCACTCACCATTGGGTGCCCTTGAGCAGTCTTGAGAAGGGAAAGGGGCAACTGCAAAAAACAAAAAAGGAAAAAAGAAAGAAGTGAACAGTCAGAGTATGGGGACAAAAAAAAAAACAGAGAATGCAACCCTCAGAAGTGACCCAGTTGCTGAAAAATCAGATTTTTGATGAAAAAGGAATGAACTTGGGTTGTATAGACACTCAAATAAGATCTGGGTCACCTATTCATTGTTTGTGCTGAAAAGGGTCACAAAAAGGAATGAACTTTGGCAAACATACAGGAAAGAGAAAGAGAGAAAGAGTGAGTCACCATGTTGTGAATCGGTGGTTGAAGACTTTGAATTGGTTGTGCTGTTTTGAGGTTTAATATGCAGAGCCCTTTCGTTGTTGTAATAAAAGAGCGAAGAGGGAGAAAGGGTTCGATGATACTCCAAACTTCAAACGACTCAAAAGTGCTTTTGAAGCTCCGAATGGATGAAACCAAAAAAAAAAAAAAGAAAAAGTCGCTTCTGAGTATCTATTTTGACATTATATAGGGTTGAATTTTTAAGGAAAAATGTTATTTTAACTCGCACTTTGTGAAATATTTTATCGATACACTAGTATTCATTATTAAATTGGATATAAATCTCATTTAGTTTGGATCCCACACTTGATTCAATGGTAGATGTGAATGAGTCAATACGATATTTTATAAAATATGAGTTAAAATAATATTACTATTTTTTAAATGATTGATATTCAGTGTCTATCCAAACTAATATGAGGTAAATCTTTTTTTTTTTTGTCTCTCTAGGATCTTTTTGGCTTTAACCTTATCCTATAATTTGAAAAAAGCTAATTAAATTTGCAATTTATTTTATTTATTGTAATTTTATTTGAAACTTGTTTATCACTCAAGGGTTGTATGATAATTTGAAAAGAAATATTTATATATATATTCTCATAATAATTAACTTAAAGATCTACTTTATTTTAAATTTTAAAGTTAATATTCATTTTAGTCTCTCACATTTTACCTGCGATTTATTTTAGTCCCTAATTTTTAAAATGAGTCATCTTAATCTCTGACATTTACAAACGTAAATCACTTTAGTCCTTTCACTAACAAATGTTAATCCACTCTCACTTGTCAATTAAGTGGGTAACGCCTAATTGCCGGACACTTTAAGTTAAGTAATTTATTTTAATCCTTTATATTACACTAAATAAATTATTTAGTCATCTTCTATTTATGGAGATCGTCCGTTCCTTCTCCAAACACATTTTTCTCTCTTTCTCTCCCCTTAATTTCTCTCTAGGCATTCAAACCGCTATTTTCCTCGTTACTCCTCTTCTTCTTCATCACAAAATCTTCTTTCTTGAATCACAACTAACACCACCACCACCACCACCACCACCACCACTCTCTACCATAGCATGTGTCCTTTTCTATGGTTACAACATTATTGGAAAATGACAGTCAATTACATGGAGGTGATAGCTGAATTCTCATGAGAAGGGAAACAAATATGCATTTTTTGAATATATACCACTTAACATTCCCTAATGCTTAGTAAGTGCAAATTCTAAACAAGTTATCTAAGAAGAAGAAGAAGGAGCAGAGATAACAGATATTTGAATGCATAGAGAGAAAAACTAAGGAAACAGATAGAGAGAAAAATGTGTTTGGGGAAGGAAGTGATGATGCCTTCAAATGGAAGAGGATTAAAATGATTTATCTGATGTACTATGAGAGACTAAAATGCACCATTTAAAATGTTAGATAATAAGGTGTCACTTAACAATAACTCGTCATTATTTAACTGACAGTGGATTAATAGATGTTAATGAAGTAACTAAAGTGATTTATATTTGTAAATGTCAGGGACCAAAATAACTCATTTTAAAAACCAGGGACTAAAATGACTCACAGATGAAATGTAAGGGATTATAGTAAACATTAACTCTAAATTTTAATTTTTGAAATAATGATTTGTAATTTAGACAATTTTTAAGCTCTATTCAATGTAAAGTGAGTAAGATTTAAACTTACAAACATGTTTTACTGCACCATTAGCAAGATCTAGCATTATGGTACTAAACAGAATAATAGTGTTTAATTTAAAACTTATTTGAAATTGGTTAAAACTAAATTCTCAAATTGTTAGAAAAAGATAAGGTGGTGAATAGAGGGAAGATGAAATTGATTAAAACTAACTTGAAATCTATTTTCTTCATTTCTAGTTTTGGAGTGAAATTAGTAAAAATAAAAATTAACTTAAAAACATTAATTAGTTACCAAATGGCTTATAAATATTTAAATGTAATTGGAATAAATCTAAGAAAAATTGTTTGATAACAACTAATTTTTGAAAAATCAATTTTTGATTGATTTTATGTAATATGTTTTCTCTCTCTCCTTGTCTTATCACCTTTATTCTCTCTCAGAAATTTGAAAAGCTAATTAAACTTGTTTATTTTATTATTGTGTTTGATTGGGTAAAAAAGTTCAGAATTTTATTCTTTTATATATATATATATATATTAAGATTCAATAAAGGTATTGAAATTTAATTTGTCTCTACTTTTTTATTTTGATCAAACTTACTTTAAATTTTAGTTTGGATCCTGTTATTTTAAAATTTTAATTTTGCCCCTATAAATATTTTAAAAAAAATGCATTTGATATTAGCAAACCTTAAATTTTAAGTTGTTATAATAATTTTAATTTTTTTCTTGATAGATATCATTACTAACTAAATTAACACAAAAACTAAATCAAAACTAAAAATAAAATATAAATACTAAAACAAAATTTCAATGTATTTATAAAGATTAAAAACATATTTAAAACTTAAAATCACTTTAACTTAGTTTCAAACCAAGTCCTCTTTATTTTTTTCAAATCAAATTTCTAATTAAATATTTAAGAAGCCCAAACTAACCGCTAACTTTATTAAATCTCATGATTAAATATCTTTATTTAAAGGGAACAATGACAAAATAGAAACAATAATCTACCGAAACTATTACCACCTATTGATTGCCGATCAATCAGTGATGTTTAATTTGAAAATTAAAGTCATAGTTGTCTAACAGAGCTACAATGCTTAGAAGGCTTTTTTCTTTCCCTCCAAATTTTGTTTTGCCTTTTTTCTTTTGATAGGTCAATAATTTGACGTTTATTAACATTGGTCACGACCGAAACGAGCAATTCGATTATCCTCCCGGCGATTGCTTCCCTACAGTTGTCGGTCAACGCAGTTTATGCAGTTGGCCACAACATCCAATAAGAACTTGACACATGGATAGTGTTTAATTATTTTAAAAAGTAAAAAAAATCTAAATAACTGATTTATCCTTTATTCATTTCCCCTTTCTCTCTCCTGTCTCTCTCTCCGTGGATGGTTCTGTCCTCTTTGCAGCGCCACACTTCCCTTCAATAATGTGAGCTAGTCATAGCGGTCAGACAAGGACAACTCCTTTGCCCCCATGGAACTACCTTATTCCATCAATGGACTCTAAGCCTATAGTATCACTAGTTGCGCCAAAAAAAAAGGAGAAATATAAAAAAAAAAAATACACATGCACAACAAGCAGAGAAAGAAGATAGAAAGAAAGACAACAATGTTCAACAATCAAGAAATGATTCAGATGCTATTTTACAACTCCATTGTGTTTAATTCCCAAAAAGGAAAAATCTTGATAGAGTTTATGCAACTAGATATGTGAAAGGGATGAGATTTTCTATTTTTGTTGCTACCTCCTACAATTTTGTTGGTGTCTTTGATGATTCCAAGCTCTGTTTAGAGGGTTGGGGAAAATGGGATTGTGGATTATCAAGAACTTGGAGCTTCAGCAATGGAGATAATGGTTGGAATTTTGCGTTTTTTCCTTTAAACTAGAGGTCAAATTTTTCATTATTGTTGTGTGTGCTTTTTGGCTGAACAGGAACAAAGAACCCAAACAATTTTTTTTTTATTTTCACAGAGAAGAAGAGGATGAGGCATGGTAGAGGTGAGAGTAGCTGATGTCCGGTAAGAGAGAAAGAGAGATAGGACGGAAGAAGGATGGATTGATCAGAAAGGACAATTGTAGAAAGGGTGAAGTAGTAATTTAGATTTTTCTTAATTTTTAAAATAAATAAACACTATCCATGTGTCAAGTTCTTATTGGATGTTGTGGCCAACTGCATAAACTGCGTTGACCGACAACTGTAGAGAAGCAATCACCTATCCTCCCAGGGCCAAATAGATATTTTATATTACATCGATTTATGATTGAATTTTCCTACAAATTGTGAGATTTCAAAATGTTCTATTGGAATCTTGTATGTACTATCATTGACACCATTTTTAAAGTAAAAAGATCCACAATTTAAAGGAACCATGTCATGGCAAAGTCAATAAAAATTATGAACATAGAAAATTTTACTTTTAAAAAATTGGAAGAGCTAAAATAAAATTTACAGATGCTCATTAATCTATTTAAATACCTTCCACTTAGCTGAAAAAAGGGAGGTTGTCTCCTTGAGATTCTTCATAGATGGAAGAAAGTTTCATAGATTATACCCGGAATTTTATACATAATTTAGCCCAAGAAGATTTCTCCCCAATTTTTATCACATTCCAAACTAATACTAATGGCATGTATAGTTGGAGGATAAAAATTGAGTGGAAATTTTCATGAATGAGTTGCAATGCTATAGCATTTTTGCAGAGACCACCACTCTACAAGCAAAGTACACAATATCAATGGAGAAGACTGCCCAATAAGAAGCTTAGCATCAAGCACGCTCGTGCAAAGAAACTCAAGACACCTCTAGAACCCTCATATAATTTACAGTAAGATTGCTGAAAACGAGTATTTTGTATAAAATAAGTTACATGACTACCTGAATATCCCGATTTAGCAATGGCGACAAGAGAGAGTCCATTATTAATTTACATCTGCATTGTCAGTTCTGATCTGACCTCTCATGAATAGTTGTCAAGTCGACTAAATGACGCATTGTCGGCCTGCCATGTGGACAATTCCATGGGGATTTTAGCCCAGCCAAATGCTCAAGTATCTGAAACAGTTAGAGCAAGATACAAAGTCTATCAGAGTGAAATATTTAAAATTCAATTTCTTTTTAGCGTCCACTAAACCAGATTCTTTTTACATTCTACTTCTGCATTTTTTTCACTGGTGAATGTGTGTTTTTTAATGAATAGGAGAGGCAGTGCTTCAAGTAATGTGTTTTACTACCTTCTGCATTTCATTTCTTCCCAATGAATCACCAATCATAATTGATGATCGACAAGCACGTGATGCTAACATTGCACGAACTTTTGAAGGGCAAATAGAATCTGAGGTGTCCATTTTATAACTACCAACAATGGAACATTCCCCATGATCGTCAGACAGGGTAGAAATCAGTTCCTTGACATCTGTTGGGAGGAATGCTTATCAGTAATCACTTCAGTACATCATTTCTTGTTTTTTGTTTTTTTTTTTCCGAAGAATGTAAGTCACTACACCATGTCATGAGCAAATAATTCACTGTGATTAATCAAAATCTCCAAAAAAGAATGAGTAGGGACAAGAAGAAAAGCCCTGTAAGTTCAAAGTTAAGGCCCTTACTATATAATTAAATTTTGGTATCAGGGAATAACTAACATCTCAACTCAAAGGGCATTAGTTGGTGCATATAATGTACTCAGGAGTACGTATCAAATACACACAAGATTTTATGGCTGAAGCCTTTCCTTGACCTACCTTGATAGTCTAAACCAACAGTCATAGCTAAAATCCCCAAAAGCCAAAGACCCTTACCTTCAATTCCGAACATTATGTTTTTACTGAAGGGGACAGACTTCAATTTATAACGGCAACCAGGTGGTGCATTTGGATCTTCTTCCAAAGTAAATCCATTCTTCCTGAAATGAAAAGGGGGTAATGCAAATGAATGTTACTTACAATGCTACACCTTGACGATGCAGGAAGAAGAGAAATGTAGAGCATGAGATTTTTGTAACTAGAAAATTGAATTCAATTTTAATGAGACCTACATAGACTTACATAGTAAATCGAATTCATCTTTGGATTAGTCTTTTTGGTATCTTTGGAGAACCGTGGGTTTGTTCTAAAGACTTGCATAAATTTCTATTATGTTTAGAGGCTTTAGCTGGCATAAAGAAGCAAAGATTCTTTGGCAGTTCATTGTTTTTTGCTGCGATTTGGTGTATTTGGTTTGAGAGGAATTCTAGAATTTTTATCAATTCCATTTCCGTTATTGATTTTATTAGGGATAGGATCAACTTTTTGGCCTCCCTTTGGTGCTCCACCGGTGGTTTATTCAATGGTGTTCCTCTAACTGATATTCAAAGGGATTGGCATGTTTTGCTACATGGTTCATCCCTTTAGGTCATAGCTGTATTTTTCGTATCTGTCCGATAATGTCCCATCCTCTTTTATACATTCTCTTCTATTCTAATAAAATTTCTTTTTCTATCAACGAAAAAAAATATAAAATTGAGAACAGCAGAGCCCTAATTTTGTTCATATCTGCTCATTACCAATTAAGGCAGTCTAGGTCAACTATTGAACTGGCTATTAAGACAGCACAGAAATTTAAGCTCAGCTTTTAAGCAGGCCATGCGTGATATGTGCATGTTGAGTTCTATGTAGTAGAGAAAATCGTGACTGGTACATTTGGAAAATGATTTTTTTGAGGTATGTTTTATACATAGAGCTAATTTATGAAAACTTCCTCTACATTTTTAGCCCCAACCAAATATACCCTTAGATGAAATTAAATAACTGTTGCTACTTCAAAAAGATACTTAAATATGGAAAGATTATCAATAAAGTCCATTTTTCAAAGCTGACCATCATTGGCAACTCATTGTGACAATCAAATTAATTGAATGAGGATAGTGATAAGAGATAATGGAGGATCAACATTGGTCATAGCAAACAGAAAGCATAAATCTGTTTAACTCAGGATTGATATAAGATGAAATATGGTCAGGGTCTCTGACCAAAAAAAAAAAAAACCAAAATAAGTTAATCAGCATCTCACCACTTAATTGACATAACTCTATTCATACCTGATTATGTCCATGTGCATTGAAGCAACTATTTCTTCTTCAGGTGATAGCTCCAATCTTATTGGCCTACATAATTGGAACAAAGTAGTTCAGACCTTGGTAGAATTTAGATCACGAACAAACAAAGCAAAGAGATAAATTACTCTATTTTGTGCCATATGAACAATGTAGAAACTATATCATCCATTACAGCAATACTGCTTGGAAAAAAAACATCAAATTTCTATCCTAAGCACATAATGTAATTTTGAATTCACCCAGTTCATTTACCTATACATTCCCCACAAGTTTCTACACAGATATATATAAACTCCTCACCTAAGCAAAGGCTGCTGGTTCAAGATGGTTGACTGAGATAGACGCTCAAAATTGTACTTCTCATCAGCAGCATGCTGAAAATAAATTATTCACCATTACAAACTATGTTTTTCTGAAAAGGTGAACTTTGAAATTTAGCAAAAGGATGCATTGATATGGGATTTATCATTCAAGAGGATGGTGCAAAAAGATGCAGATTCAACAATTCTAAAAATTAAAAAATGTGTTAGAAATTACCTGATCTACAATGAATAAATCTTGATCCAATTTACCAATGATAAATCCAAGATTGAATTGCCCAATCACCTATCAAAACATAATGTCTAAGTAATCGGCAAGTAATTACATTATAAATTTAATCTAAGAGTGCATGTATGATCAAGCAGCTAAAGAAATAAAAGAATTTAATGTAACTTTGGCATGGTCGAATAGACATGCAGGCTTTTGTATTCCAAAAACAAAATGACTTAGATCTTATGGTGGGGACAAAAACCTAAATAGCCCAAACAGCCTAGTTTCACTATTTACTGAGACAGCAAATAGACAAACAGCAACACAATAACCATTTAAAAAAATAACACCAATGATTGATATTTGCACAAACATATGCCTTACACGATGAAAAGACAAAAGACCTAGCCATGTAATTGGTATTACAAACATATTAAATGACAATACTAAGCACACTAACAACCTTCATTCTACTGAAGTCTTCCTTCCTGAAACATCTTTCCAGTTCAGTAGTTGCTGCCGCTAAAAACTTTTCTTTCTGCTCTTCAATTTCCGGTTGTGAAAGCTCTAAAGTTGCAGCCTTGTAGCAACTAGAATAATTATGAGACATAGTGAGCACACAGATGATCTAACTATTTCATACAAAGGATACTGAAATAAAAACCTTTTGATGTTAGCTTTTCCGCATCTACGTTCACTGGATTGCAACATAGCAAGCCTCTTCTCTCTCCTTTTCTTAAGGTCTTGAAAAGAAAATTGCATGCTGGAGAATATCTTCTGACCAGAAGACTTAGAAGAATCTAACCGTACAGAAGTTGAACGTAATGGAGGATCTGAGGCAAAAACATGGTCTGTAGTATTGATCAGATCATTGCTAGATGGAGCAATTGATGCTTTATCAGCTTGATATATGCTATTCTCATGATCTAATTCCTGTAAATCAGCACAGGCATACATGAATATCACATCAAGAGAGAATAGCAAGTTTTACTTTTAATTAACTTTTATTTTTTCAAAGAGGTACAAAGGAAAGAAGAACTTCTTAGACAAAGCAACATAAAAATGCACAATGAACTATGTTGCGTGGATACGGGTATGGTACCCATACCCGGTACGGATACCGGTACGAGGTATGAAAATTTTGGATAAAGTGGAGTGCAGGTATGTCATATATATAAAAAAATATTAAAATTTTATAAACTTCATGCAATGAAAACTAAAATTTTAACATAAAACTGATCAAAATTATTCAATATTACATTTAAAATTTTCTAAAAAAATAAATTTAGGTAAGGAAAAGGTAAGGGCTCAAATAGAATTGGAACACGGAAGGAAAGAAGGGAAATAATACAAAAAGAATACAAAAATTCATTAAACTAGTGTACCCAAGATTGGGTACGCATACCCAGCTGTACCCAATTTTTCTTTTTTTCCAAAAATAAAAGTCATCGGATACGTATCCAATGCGTACCCGTATCCAGAAAATACTCGGTATGGGTACTTTTGCAAAAACAGAATACCCATGCTTCATAGTATGAGGCAAAGACATTGGTACAATGTGGAGTTGTTTATTTATAAGCATCTACTTTCATACATGAAACTTTGACATAAGTGATCTGAAATAGAAATTTCTAGAAGTGCCACTATTACTGGTAAAATATCAGATAATAGTATACATCAACAATATTCACTATATAATGAAATCATACGCAATACTACTCTTCAAGAACCAAAAGTCTAGATATATGAAATTGGATCAATTCAAAAGAAAATTTGGAATATTTGTCTGCAAACCTGCATACCATTTTAGATTCTCTGTCAGTAGAGTCACCTCTAACTGAATTTTCACTTTTGGGGATGATGTTACCAGGATTAAGTTGCCGCAAAGATTCAATCTCATTCTCCTCAGCAGTTCCATCAGTTTGGTCAAAATAAACTGGTGATCCCATAGTTAAGTCATTTGTTTCTGTATTTGCAGTCTTCAAGCAACACTGAGGAGCCTGATTTCTAAGGATGGGCACTTCAGATAAGGCTGTAATGATGTCATCATGACTTCTTTTATTTGCAGTAACAAATTTGTTAAGAGTTGACTGAACATGTCTTGAATGATTACTTGAATATTTGTTAGAAGTAGCCCCACTCATAACTGTCCTTGAGACAACAGTATCTTGATTGAGCATAATACTACCATGTCTTCTACTCTTATCATCCTTCAAAGTGCTATGTGCTCTTAGCATGAAGTCCTGGATGTCACGAATTGACTTTTCTTCAACATCTGAGCACTGACCATCAATAACAGATTCAGAAGCATTGCGGGAATCGGTAATATGCTTCTCTTTATGCTCATCATTAGGAATATTACCATTATTGCACTCAGCATTAGGCTTCTCTGTATGCTCATCCTGAGAAACACTACCATCATTACACTCAGTATCATGTTCTTCTTGAGGAAGAATGCCATTTGGGGATGACATTTTTATCATGACACGAGATTTCCTATGAGAAGAATCAAGCTCAATGCAGTCTTCCTCCACATCAGGCTGCTCAACTTTGTTAACAGAATAGCAGACATTACTAGGAGAATAAATTTGTTGTAATCTCTCTCGCAGGGCTGGCAATATGGCACTTTCTTCAGAAAAAAATACTTTCCTCTTATCAGGAGTCACATTGACATCATATGATCTTGTAGGAACTGTAAAATTCAATATTGCAATGGGATATTGTTTAGGGTTTGAACCTTTATATAGCTCATTCACAAGTTTGCTGACTTTAGGCATATCCACTGGTCTACCGTTCACAAAAAAATACTGCCTATCTCCCAAATTCCGTCCACTACCCTGCCCAGACTTGGAAATAAAACCATCAACTTTGCAACTATCAGATATACATAGCGTTAAGAGCTCTAAGCAGCTGAAAGTGTTCATGCCAAGCACTGTTATGATGTTATCTTTAAGAGAATTACTTCCTTGAGTCTTAAGCACCACAGACCTTACATTTTTTCCAGTTGTGTTGGTGCAGACAAATCGAACACCTTTTGCTATAAGGGCATATGCCTGGAGTACTTGGCAGAAGAAGATTATATTAACAAACTCATTGAAACAGGAAAAGGATGCAAGGAGACCAGGAGATAAATAAACTTTAAAGAAAACCCAAAAGCATGGAAAGGAACTAAACTAAAGGAATGAAAGTTATATGAGTGGACATATTGAGTTCTTAACGGATAACAATAGGAACTAAGGCTGCCTCAGCAGAACTGGAAAAGCACACCTAAGACAGCAGAGGCATGCACCTGCAATGCCTCTACCAGCAAGAGGCACTGAACCCCTATGGTGCATAGCCTTGGCACCCTTTGAATTGACTACATTAGTTACTAGATCCTTAAAAATTGTTCTCTGGCAGTGTTTTTGATTTATTTTATACTTTTGTTTTCAGTTGATATACTTCCATAACTGTTACAAAACCTTATTTTCATTTTATCTTCCATTATCAAAATTTTGTGAATGAAATGGTAAAAACAATTATTAGTAAAAACATATCATCTGACAATGAAAACAGAAAACAAACCAAACACCGCCCAAGATTCCCTTTGTTTTGAAGAAAAAAAAAGGACTATATTTGGAAGCAAGTGAATTAAAGTTAATCATAGAGAACATAATCACTCAACATTTGTCACAGAAAACAGAAACTCACATTCAACAGAGACACCAACTTGCCATACTCCTTGCGTATGTTACGGCTAAATTCCTTGCTTCGAACTGGAAGGTTTGAGAACAACTTCTTAACAGTGACAGTGGTGCCAATTTGGCGTGCAGTTTTTTTCTCAGCAACTAACAGACCTGAATGGTCATAAGTCAAGTGTGTTGCTACTGTCTCATTCTTCGATCTTGTCTCCACACTCAAATTCCCCAAAGCGCAGAGCGAGCTCAGCGCCTCCCCTCTGAATCCAAAAGTTGTAAGAGTCTCAAGATCAGGAAAATCCACCAATTTTGACGTATGGTGCTTCAGTGCAAGAGCCTGCAATCATTAAGTACGTGTTTAGATTAGCTTATTTTGGATTCAAGACAACTCATAGGCCTTTACTTCAGTAATTCCTTTTTTGGATATCCTGCTAGTTGCTTTAAAAGTTTCTAGCACAGAAAAATTACAGCATAGTATCCAAAGTTATCATACTGGGAGTATTTGTTACATCTTAAAGATGCCATGCACAGAATGCAGTTCAGGTGTAGTTGGTAACTTTCAATACCACCATTGTAACTTTCTTGCATTAGAATATAACTTTTCAATAGTTAAATGATTCCTCCAAAAAGAGTACCCAAGAAGACCCCAACTTATTTCAAAACTTTTCTTTTGAATCAAAACTAAGCATGCCTTAATTCCACTTTCCCAGCCATCACCAAATCCCAGTAGTTTGTTTTCATAAGAACTCTATATTTATTATTTAATTTCGATGAATGGACAAAGTGAATTTTTTTACACTGTCATTTAATCTAATTCTTCCATTTACATGACCTTTTAGGCAGTAGTTGTGATAGTCATCTACATTTGCTGATGCGAAAACATATGACTAGTATCAGTGCATCAGTATCAAGCAAGCAAAACATCTAAAGCAATACCAAACTTGAAGGAATTAAGTAGCAGTTTGTTTCACTTAAACCAGATAGCTTAGTTGTAAAAATTGGTAAGACTAAGTTGTATTTAAGTGAGATCAGCTCATTGTAATGCTTGATTAAGACGCACTATTTAATAACAAAAATTGAAAAAGATAATAAATTTAATTTCAATACATTGATGACCATTCAATCACATATTATCATGTCATAGTTGACTTCCATACTCACTACTTAAAAGGTTATGCCAATTGAATAATTTCACTAGTCAATACCGTATTTGCATAAAAATTAAGCTCGATTATGTTAACAAGTATATGTAGTCCAACAAGTATTTTACCTAACTCGTACAGGAATAGAAGCCATTTAGGAATAACCATGCATTATTTGTGGTCTTCTTTAATTCACAGCCATCGCCTAAACCCTAACACAAAACCTCGGACCAAAACGCAGCGTTTTGGTGGGCGCGCCGTGTTGATTTTATTATACCTTGAAATTGTTTGGGGAAATGCCGCAACCGTTGTCGACGACCTGGAACCATTCCTCGCCGAAGTCCTTGAGTGCGATCTCGACGGCGGTGGCGCCGGCGTCGAGGCTGTTCTCGACGAGCTCCTTGACGGCGGAGGAGAGGTCGAGGATGACTTGGCCGGAGCAGATCCTGTGCACGATCGACTTCCCGATGGGTTTGATTACTTGTGGCTCCATCGCCATTGATGCTTCTTCTTCTTCTTCTTCTTCTTCCTCTTCTTCCAATTTCCAAGGTCGATTATTAAGCGTGTATGTGGCAGTGGTTTTTTTTTTTTTTTTTCGCTATGTTGTTGTGACGGAAAAAGACTCCATCAACATTTTGCCGCCAAAACTGTAGCGGGAATGAAACTGGTGGAGCCAAGTATAGAGTACGTAGCAAAGAAGTTATCGAGGAACAAAAACCAAATGGTAATGATATTTAACTCCCAAAAAGTGGGTGTTTTTTCAGACACATATTTTATAATTATTGGATGTGATGAATATTCTCACTTATCCTTAACATCCATTATATCTAATGGTTATAAAATGAGTGTCTAAATAGACACCCATTTTTTAGTGTTGAAATATCATTACCCAAAACCAAAAGTGTTATTCCAAATAGGAAAATATTATTTGTACTTATTATATATTGGATACTGTGTCAACTCATATATTATCTACCATTGAATTGAATGTGGATCCTACTTGAATGAGGTCTATATCTCATCTAAGTGAATAAGATGTAAATCGACATAGCAAGTATAAACATCATATCTCTTCCAAATAAATCGATTGGAATGAACAAATAGACTTAAATATGTTTTATAAGGATGTATCATTTTGATTTTACTCCGTGTAAAATTTTTGTTTTAGTCCCTCTTTTTTTATTGTTATATTTTTTTATCTTTTTGCATAGACTTAATATTAAGTGATGATATACGTAAGTACAAAAAAAAAAATATTATTCAAATATTTATAAGGATAAAATTAATACTTAATATTTATAATGATTAAATGTACATTCTAGTGGATTTATAGGGACCAAAATTTAGAATGGCATAAACCAAAAAACAAGGACTAAAACCAAAATGATTAATATTTTTATGAATTGAAAACATATTTAAATGTAATAAATATATTGATAATTTGTATAATTAAATAAACAGAATAACACTTTTTTTTCTCAAAGTATATTCTTACTCAATACATGAGAAACTAATATCTTGAGGTTCAGTGAAATGCCAGAGTGAAAATTTTTCCTAACTACGTTTCTTTTTATTTTTTTCATATGTATAACTCTTTTCTTTTTTATGCGAAGCTAATAACTCTTTTTTTTTTGTTTAACCATTTCTAAAATATTAACTTTCCTTAGTTGTATTGGATTCATTTGTCATTATCAAAAGCCATTAGCCCATCCCTTATCCGCGCCACATAATACATGAAATTGAATCCTCTTTCAAACTCCAATTGGAATAAGATATAACCCAACATCTATCATCTTAGCCTTCTTCAACAATAAATTTTTCATTGTTGTGGAAGATGAATTGCTGAGGAAAACACATCCCGTGAAGAGAATGACAAATTGACAAACTCAAGGGATGGAAGAGTAGACGTAACAATTCACATTTTTTTCTTTAATGCAATATTTGAAATTAGTCCACATCATTAAATATTTGAATAACTAAGACTAATTCACTTTATCCTCTAAAATTAGTACCTTACTTTAAAGGATCTGGATCCTTAATGAATTCAAATCCTATGATTAAATAATGTAATTTTCTGTTAGTCAATATTTAACAAAGATCAACTGACTAACTACAAAGACTAAAACGAAATCAAAATATACTTATGTTTTGAGCATCAAAAACATATTTAACCCTAAAATGAATATAGTATATATTTATACACGAGGAGTGTTACATGTAATATCGAATTTTCATTTTCATAAAATCACTCGATAGAAAATTCATCACAAACAGCTGCTAGAGATTAGTTTGAGTTACCAAATCCAATCGGATTTCAAAGATAAAAATAAAATATCATTTCGATCTTGAAGGTTCTTTGTACTCTAATAATTCGACCCCTGTAGAAATAAGTAATCACAAAAACAACAAAAAGCTTTTCAGTAAATTACTAGCTAGGATAGTACTCATTACTGACTTGAGCATCACAAATTGATCAAAGCAGGCCCTTCAGTTTGTCGCTTTGCCAGAGAGAATTATTCATGTGAGAGATGCCCCACAAAAATGAAGAGGGTGCAATGGCATTCTCTTTATTATGCTGTGTAGGGGCTGTTTATATTATGTGGAATATGACCCTTAGTTTCTGTATGTACTATAGACCTGAAAGATCAGTGCAATATACGAACCATTTAACTAGGGCTTCTTGATGGAAATGGTCCAAATAAGATCTGAATCAGACTGTGCTGTTACTATATCTCCCTTTACTATATTTGATGTGCTTACTAAACCACCAAATCTCATCTCCGTGTCATCTGAAACATAAAACAAAATATTACACATCATCAGGTTCCACCAACAAGCAAGTTAACAATAGGGTGATTAAAAAGGGCAATGAATTAATCAGAACCATCACTGCCAGTTCTTTTTTCCTTTTTTTTTCCTCTTTTGGTCCATATTATTGGTACCTTGGAATCTTCCAGGCCGCAACTAATTTGGTTTGAGTTAAGTTGTCTCATTGTGGGGGTCAAGGTCTTCTCGGTGCTAGTTCTTTTTAATCACCAAATTTATCCAAAACCTCTATTAAGAGTAACATGTATCAAACCACTTGAACCAATCAAGCATCGGTTATATTGTGTGCTTTAGTGGTACAAAGCTGATTTGTGTTTTAATTTATTCACAAGGAACACATGGTAAGTGATTCCATCCAATTTACTAATTAGTGCCAACTATATAAGAAGGGAAATTCTTCCATGCTTAGCAGCACATTTAATGCATGTTTCAGAAACATGCACAATCATTCATTTTAAGTCTTTTATAAAATTTTTAAACATTACAAAGTAAATTGAGTGGTTGTGGTCGTTTCTGGAGCATGTATTAGATGTGTTTCAAGAGCATGTACGAATTTCTCATATAACAATCACCTTTTTTATGGCGGCATATCACCAGGCAATGACTATCATCCGCTCACTGAAGGCCACAGGAAGCATCTAACTATTAATGATTAATGATTCGATGTATTATGAAACATTGATATATACTTACTAAGGTCCCATTGGAGTCCGGTGGTTGTAGACTTTGCAGATGGCATTCCAATGGGAATCAGTCCACAATGCGGACCCTCAACAGAAGATTGTATAAAGATCTTATGATGGTGATTCCTTGGAAGCAGGTGAATGAGGCAATCATCAGAAAGAAGGATAATTCGATTGTCAAAGAAATGACACAAAACATTGATGTTTCCCATTTCATGATCAAATCGCCCACCAAGTGCTCCGGTAACAAGAATGCAAAGCTGCCATTAATAACACGTAGCAGTTCTTTAAACTTAAGAGATAAGGAATGATAAAGCACTGTATTCGATTCATTTCAATTACACCAATATTAACAAAGCCTGCAATTAGAATTGACAACAGAAAAATCTCCAAGCTCCCTTAAATAGTGCAAAAATAAAAATATATATACTTAAAAAAGCATAACCCAGATGTGCAAATTACTTTTGATTTATCAATATCTGGTGTGAGGTCACGTATGTATGTTATACATTTGTGTAAATCTGTGGTATCCTGATCCTGAGATTCATCTATTATCCTAGTTCCCTGCAGGTAGCAAAGTGAGCACACTACAGCATAAGACCCTTGACATGATTTATGCATAGATTACATATATAGGAAGTAATAAATAGGAACAAACAATATATATGGGAATTTGTATGAACCATGAAAATTGACCTCATGTTCTACTTTACATGCACATTAGAGTTAAGGCATAGAGGCCAATGAAAAAGGAACAAGTAGATAGAGCAAAATACCAGCTTTGTATAGAAGTCAAGTACTTCTGGCCGGATTGAATCCATGTCGCCTTTAATTACATCAGGCTTGTACCTATACAAAACCCAGCAAGTTAATGTCTGAGGAATTACCCAACTGAAGAATCAAGATGTAAGAGACCATGTGCCTCTGAGTCGGGTTAAAAGTGTAAAGAGGAAAGAAGTAAAGGGCAGTTTAGATAAAACTTGGGTTGAGCTAGGAATGCATGATGTAGACTCAATTCAGCAGCTTCATCAACTTGCTGAGTCAGCTAGTGGAGCCGCAGGTGATGCACATAGGGGATAATGTGTTATGCTGAATATATCAGCCCAAGGTGGGGGTAGCTCGAGGTTAGGCAAGAATTAGGACAAGACTTGGAGAGACTTGTCTGTTTAGAGCTGAGACCTTTTCTCCCTCAACTTGCATACTGTAATACTGGTTTTTGTCTTCTTCACTAAGCTAGAATTTCACTGGTTCTAGACTATGAATGTGAATAATACACATACCTTCATATTTTCTATATTTTTGTTGTGGTTTCTTACATAAGATAACAAACCGTTAATGGCCTGCCACAAAGCAATCAAGAATATTGTTTTTCAGTTATCCAACCTTCCATCAATTGAACTTGACAAGACTAGCTAACAAAGCTCACTTAACTCCATCCCACTAAATATAATATGGTTGAAAAATTGCATAAGGAGATGTCTCATAATATTGAGAAGTTTAATATTGAAATGATACGTGGGAGTCACCGCGAGCAGATATACTGAGTAGTTTCAGCAAAATCTATTTCACGGATGATAACATGTAAGAAATCTTTAGTACCATGATTGGCAAAATGGTTCCCACTTCCCAGAATCTAAATAATGCAACACACAAAAACCGATTACCTGTACTATAACCAACTAAATATTATCACTAAAAAAACTGTGGATGGAATGGGACCTTCCTATTTCTAATTTCGGAATTGCATCAGTTAATCAATAGCCTATGAAACACAGACACTGACACGGACATGGGACACGGGACATGACACGGAAACACACAAACTAAAAAAACTATAGGACACAGACACAACACACACACACACACATATATATATATAATTTTTTTTATTTTGTTGTATGATTTTGTTGTCTTTATTTTTGTCTGAATTTCTTTAGTCATGTTCATATAATTTTTTTATCTAATTAATTCTATAGATATTAAAAATTTGAAAAAAAAAAGTAAAGAAAAAAACTTAGGCGTGTCTGTGGGGGTGTCCAAGTCATGTTCACAGTAAATTAGAGCAATGTCCAGCTGTATTCGATGCGTGTCCAGGCTCAAAAAAATTATTTATTTAATTAGACGCGTATGGGTACATGTTGTGTGGATGTTGGATACCGATACACGAACACACCACCAAGTTGGTGTGTCCATGCTTGTTAGTCAATAGCACAGCACCCAGAGGTATTCCTTATGTAGTAACATTTATCTAATAAAATTATAATAAAACAATTTCAAAAGTTTTTTTTTTGGGCCAAAAAAACATGGTCACAACTCTTTTCGTACAAATCAACACCTTCTATATTCTTACTTTGTAGTTTAAGCCACCCTTATCTGTTGTTCACCGAACTCCAACTAGATTTTCCACTATAGGGGCAAGTTTGGTTGATTAGAGGGTGAAAACAGGGATAAATTTTCCTTTATTGAGTTTTATTTGTAACATTATAAATAAAGCTTTGATAATTTATTCATATTTTTACTCCCCAACTAAACATATCCCAATAGCTTTTTTTTTTTACCCATCAACAAGATTCAAATCAAGACCTTGCTTTAAGAGAACAAATTATGATTTACTCAAACCAACCATTCGCTGATGCATTACATTCTTAGTAGTCCACATACATCAACTCGAGTCGAGGCAAGTCAACCCAGTTGTAGGATGCATTTGTTTTGGCTTTAAAAAAACAAAAGTTATTATGAAATTCAAATTCTATATATGATTGAAAAAAGTTTTTTCTTTTTTTTCCTTAAACTACTGTTGCTTATAGTTTTTTTTTTATTCCTTTCAAGATTCTGATTATTTAAAAAGAAAAAGTTTTACTAACTGCCAAAGTAGAAAGTTTTTATTGGAAAAAAAAAGTTTTTAAATTACCGATACAGTCAATATATTGGGAGTTTCATAAGTTTTTACAGTTGAAAACCTTAACCAATTAGCAAAACCAAAAAAAAAAAAAATCCAAATATATAAAATTGATTTTTTGATTGAATAAAGTGATATTTACAAAACCAAAAAAAAAAAAAATCTTATGCAAATGCACCTTAAGCTCTTCCATTAAACCATTTCGTTTTTTACTTTTCAGGGTAAAGTTCTCCTTGACTATTCTTTTCTTTTTTCCATTCACGACACCAACTCAAAGTTACAATTTTTAGTCTAAATTTGAATGCCCTTTTCTCCTGAATTTGAAAAACAACCATCAGACATGCAAACAAAAGAATTTTTAAAAAAAAAACACAGAGAAAAAGAATGAACCTGGATTGAACAAGAGAAGCTTGGTGTTGTTGAGGAGAAGGCAAGAGAAGAAGAGGCATTTCGTCAAAGAGGCGGTTGGCACCTCCGTCCGCGCACACTCGCAGCTGCGCTGAACACGCCACAACACACAAAACAAAATCACACCAAAAACAAACGGAAACGACAAAAGAAGAAAGAAGAAGAAGGAGCACCGTGGTCCCAAAGTAGAGGAGCGAATCTCGGGAGGTTTTGGTTGAGAATGACGAGAGCGTAGTTAGTTGTTGCTGCTGCTACTGCGGAGGAGGAGTTCTCCGCCGTCTTGTGCGGTGGTGGAAGGAGGAAGCTTGAACTGTGGTACATGAATGGCGACTCCTCCATCCTCTCTCTCTCTCTCTCTCACACACACACACACACACACACAGTATGCTTTGTTGGCTTTAGAATGGTATATGTGTCTAGCTGTAATTGTGCAAGGAAAAAGAAAATGACACAAATGTTATTTATACTGTGTGGTTGTGATTCGCATGCGTTCCTATAGTATAAAAAAAAAAAATAGTTTATCAATGTCAATTTGTTATTAAGTTTAATTTTGATAAGTATTTCACATACTCATTTAATTATACTCATTTAATTATATGTTATAGTATCAATTAAAAAAATTGACTCTATATTTATTATTTTATCTATTTTATAATAATTATTAAAAATTAAATAATATACATATTAAAAAAAATATAATAAATATTTTAATAAATATAGAAAATTATATGAATTGATAAAATTATCTTTACCTAGTTATTATTGCTCATATTGATAAATATATTGAATATATTTAAATAATATATTTATATTAAGGATATAAATGAAAAAAGTAATGTTACCTAAAAATTATAAATAGATATATTTTCTAAAATATTAAAAAGTTAAAAACTAAAAACTATTGTGAAACAGTGAGAATACTTCAAAAGTGTGATAATGTTAAAAAAATTTACATCGCAATAAATTTAAATTAAATTCTTTATTAACTTGTTTTATGTTAATGTTTTGTTTTTAGGTTTTTTTTTTTTCGAGTGTTTGAAGGGGTATTAAGTAATAAAAATTAGTAAATTTTTAAATGTCTTCGTAATATATTAGAAACCATGCAGAAATTATGTTTAAATATAAAATTTATCAACTTTGATTTAGAATGCGTTTATTTTCGATTTTTCAAAAAATATTATAAAACTTATATTATATGATTATTAAAAAAATTGAAAGACGGTTTTTTCGTAAGCTATTCCCTTACGTTTTTTTTCAGAATAACTGAAAACTAATTTTATATAGATATTTCAATTATTTTTATAAAACTACTTAAGAGCATCAGAAGTACCACTTTCTTTTATGAAATTAGAAAAAAAAAAAGAGTGATTCTCATCCTAAAAAAAAAATTCCTACAACCCTAAAATAAATTAGGGTTATTGGGGGACGTTGTTGTCTTGATTTGGTATGCTTCCTGGGGAACCGACAGAAAGAAAGAGGCACAGTGCATGCTTTTGTAGAAATAAATGATTGTGTTCTTCGTCGTCGTCGTCGTCTTCTTCTTCTTCTTCATGTGCTGACGTTGACTAATCACATGGAGCAGTCAAACAAATGCACGCGTTTCTACTCTTCCACCTTCAGCTCCCCATGTCCCACCAATCACGTTCATTATAGTATAGCATTAGTAACCTTTTGTTATTAACTGTGGCTATAGCAAAATATTTCGATTTTAATACATTCTAATGTATTGGGTTATAACTGTATAATATTCTTTTTCTTTTCTATTTATTTTTAAATAAAATTATATTTTAAAATATTTCTCAATTTCATATTCCAATAATATAAATTTTTTTATTTCAATATTAATCTGAATAATTAATGACTATTAGTATAATATATTTATTTTTACTTATGTAATATACTCCACAATTAATAATTATTAAGGCATATTAGTCTATACACTATTATTTTGCATAAAAATAATTTATTATTATATTATTTATTATCTTTTAAACATCTATATTTATCTAAATTTGATAGATATTTTATATTGGTGGAGTATCTTTCTGGATTAAATGGTTGATGTGATTTAAAATCAAGGATTAGATATTTATTTGTTCATCTCACCTTCCCCGTCTGGTATCCTTTTATATGACTTCCTAAGTACCACACATCAAAATCATCACAAGTTGAGTGTACGTATGATAACAGATTATAGATACTTTTCTTTTTTGTTTCCCCGATCTTTTTCACAAAACTTAGGACCACAACATATTTTGAACTCAAAAATGCTAGTTCCAAGACATACTTTTTTTATTTTTTTTGGTAACAAGTACTATGAATGTTAAGTATGAATATTATGGTTAAATTTTAATTTCTTAATAAATATTTAATTAAAAAATATATATATTATTGAAAGTGTCTAATTATATTTTGAAAATTATGAAAGTAAAAATAAGAGTTTAATTTCTATATACTAATTTACATTATCATTCAATGTATTGCTACATCAACAAAAATGATTAAATCTCACCCACCACTTGAAACATTATGCAAATGGAATGATTTGATTGGATGACAATTTAAAATTTTTTACATTATTAATGCATAAAAATTAAACTTTAAAAATAATGAATTAATAATAATTTAATTTCAGGTCATTAAGTGTTTTCCTTATTATTAAGAATTGACTTTTTTTTTGGTTTAATTTCTATGAACTTTCAATATAAAATTAATTTCACATTGATATCCAATTAGATAATGCTATATAAATAACAGTGGTTTTGTTTTCAGATGGCAGATATGAAAGTCAACCAATTTGGTTTATATAATTCCTCTTAATTGCATGTCAGTGTAAAATTATTTATACAAAAATTGAACTTTTTTTATTAATAAAGAATGCATTCATCTAATAGAAGTTAACTAATTTTGATGGCCTTTTGCCTAGCACCAATTTTCCATTAATGGATGATCTTAATATATTCATAAGTGCTCAATAAACCCAAAGATAGATACTAATGTTGAACAAGAGCAAATCTTCCTATCAATCCAAATTTTGTGTACCAATAAAAAAAACTCCACAAACCCCACAGAAAATATAAAACAAAAACCACACACAAAAACAAACCACCACCACCACCACCCCCACAAAAACCAATCCCATCGAGTAATCAACTACTACTTAAGATTTCATTTTGGTACAATACCTACCTACACACGAAAATTGGTTTCCTCATCATTAAACAAGATGCATAAACCCAGAGCACAAATGTGATTCAACAACCAAGAATTTGTTGTTCCAAATTATGAAGCTAAATTGCACAAGACTTAAAAAGCCTCAAACAGCAGAAGTCAAAGATAAACTTGTATGTATATAAAGAAATCAAACCCCATATATTTTGAGAAACACACAATAAAATCGATAAAAGACCCAAAAGTAACTAAATATATCTTCCAATAAAAATGATCTAACAGTAAATATCTCCAGGCGACTCATGTCATACTTTCGGAAACTTCCAAACCATAGGTTTGAGCAAAGTTTCGCCCATGCCCAAACAATGGTTTAAAGTTTCTATAGGAAAATCAAACACATTATCAATTTGCAAATTTGCTAAAATAAGATATTTTAAATATGCATTTGAATCAAAGGGACTAGCACCACGATGAAGGAATTCACAAGAACCATGAACTATTATTTGAGAAAGCTGCCATGCACACTTTTAAACACAAATATTATCTAACCAAAAATCTCAAGGAACACCGTGCAAATATAAAAAGCAAGCCATGGTGGTTGAGGCCTATTAACCCATTGACAGGATCCTTTGTCTGAGTAACCACATAGTAAATAGTGAGGGAAGCAGGTTTCTTTTTTTGTCATGGGGGGTATAAGGTTCGAACTCACCAAATGTGGTTTGCGACTACTTTGCTCCATCAACCCTCCCCTGAGTGCATGCGGGACACAAAATAGAATCAAACATAGCTACATGTTTCATCCGTAACGAGTTTCTTGGAGTCCACAAAATAACACCCCAAAAAAAATAATAACAACACGAGCATAACCTTGTTCCATAACCAAAAACAAATTTTCCCATGAACACAATCCTCCGATAAAAATACAACCTGAGTGCATTGACCCAAAAGAAGACTACAAAAAACTAGAGGGGCACTAGGCCCATTCAAGGAACACAGAATAGAATTGGAAGCAATTTAAATCTTTAAAAAAAAAAAAAAAAAAAAAACTGAACAATAGCATCATATTCACTTTCCATGATGGATTTACACAAGCATAAGGCACCTTATCAACAATAACAACTGTCTGATTTACATTTGGCAAAATTGGGAGTGGGGGGTTGATACTGAAAATGACAAGTGCCTCATGCCATAAAATTTATTAGATAAATTATCAAAAATAAGAATCACTTTATTCCTTAAGAACTTCGGTATTTACAAGCAAAAAAGCCCAACAAAGCCTTGGGGAAGAACAAAGGGAAGAGAGTTGAATCAGCAAGGGACCTAGAAATATGCTTTATCTCCAATAAAAATTGTCAATAATTCTAATTAAGTATGAAAAAATTTGAAGAGCCAGAAATAGAAGATGGTGAGGATTGGAAGTAAAAAAGGAAAAAAAAAAGGAAACGAAAAAGAAAACCTATGATATCATACAAAAGGGGGCAGGACCAACTATGGAATTTCCATATCAACTGGCCACTGACCTTGCTTACACCATCTAGGTGATAGAAGAATAGACTAAGCAAGAAATGCTATACAGAGAGCTTTACATGAAATAGCTCAATGATCTCATTTTTCTTGATCCGCCTTCTCCATAAAGATCATTCCATTGGAGTAGCTCGTTCATATTATTTGACTCCGATGATACACTTGCACACACCTGCGCATATACGGAACGTTAAATACATAACCCTTGCAAGCCACAAAAGAACCCTATCATGCAGTCCGCTACCAACGTCAAAAAACAATGAAGTCATTTTGTTTCCTCTGAAGTGAAAAAGAAAGGCAGAGCTAAGTGCACAATGCTCAAACCAATGTGGGGTTTAGGTAAGGTCAAAATATATATATATACACATACACGCACATTATGCAGCCCTGCACCACTGCTCAGCGGTCAGAGGTGGTTTCGAAGACTAAAACCCACAACCACTGAATGACAAGACAGCAACCTTACTACGGTACCAAGGCTGAAGCTCAACCTCTACTCTAAAGTGAACACGAGAAAAACATAGGATAAAGAAACGAAATTAACAAACCTGCTCATGTGCATATTTAAAATCCTCCATCTTTAAGGGCCGAATGTCAGCACTGCTACACAATCGAGGTACAGGTTTGTTCTCAGCCAATGCTAAACTTCTCTCCTGAAAGAAAATTTATGTCAACGTCATGCACTATCAATAACATCACCTATTAATTTGGCACTTTACCAGTACACTATAGAATAGGGAGACTTCTTTTGTCAATTATTTTTAATGGAGAAAATCTGATTTTGCTTTTCAATTAAGGAATTAATTGTTATATATTGACAGTGTAAAGTATCTTTACACCATCAAACAATAAAAAGTTGACAACTCATCCCTTTTGTGCAATTTTTCAAAATTTCAATTAGACATGATTTGACGATGGACCACATGGCAATTTTTTGTTGGTTGACAGGGTAAAAATGATTACACCATAAGTGCATGGCAATTACACTCTTCAATTAATTTATTGGAATTATATAAAGAGAAGAATGAAACATATGTATGACCAGATAACTCAAATTTGACTATATATTTCTCTTTTTTTTTCAACAATCATGAAGGAGAGTATTATAATGTGCATACTTTTGAAGTTCAGAGCACAAAACTTTAAAAAACTAAAATTGAATTCATCAATTAAACAAGAGGTTTTTCAAATAAACTAATTCAGGGCATGAAGCTTTGACCCCAAAAACTCTGTGCTGGCACATTCAGTTTTATCTTACTATTGAACGTAAAGGAACATATATTCAGTTTCTCAAATAGAAGTGCAATCCAGTCAGCATAGAAAAATCTACAGCCAAAGGCAAGCAAAGCAATCTTACCTACTACTAGTGACAACTTAAAAACACCAAGGCAGAAATACTATTCACAAAGTGCAAAGAAAAAGGATGTCGGCTAATTATGAAAATAAAATTAAAACTTCATTACATCTTCATAATGAATCAGTCAGCACTTCAAGCACAGTCCATCTCTAAAGATTTAAAGAGGCAAGTCATACAACAGAAAATAGAACTTAACATAATCCCTGAGCAGAAACCAACATAGAACAAGCTTGGCAAACAATGAAGACTTTAAACTGTGTGCGCGCGTGTGTGTGCGTGTGTAAAACTAACCTTCTTTTCCTTCACCAAGATCTCCCTTATTGGGCAGTGAGCTGCCGTGACACACAGATTCTGCCACCAAAACATAACAATGAGCATATTTTATGTAGAATGAGATGTGTCCCAACTTCTATGAAAACCAAGAATGGAAGTGGGAAGATAGATAGAAAGCCAACCTTCAGATCACTCCCTGAATATCCATCAGTCATATTTGCCAATGCTTCCAAATCAACATCAGGCGCCAAATCTTCTTTTGCTAAGATGACTTTGAGAATTTTTTCTCTGTTTGGAGCATCTGGCAAATTAACCATCAATCTACAAAGTTTATGGCAGAAGATCATGAATTAGAATGGATCCCATTTGTACAACATGAAATAGAAGAAGAGAATGGATAAAACATAACACGTTTACCTTCGCGGAAGCCTCCTAATAACAGCTTCATCAAGATCAAAAGGCCTGTTTGTAGCAGCAAGAACAAGTATACGCTCTTTATCTTTTGTACGCAAACCATCCCAATTGACCATAAACTCATTCTTCATTTTACGCATTGCCTCATGCTCACCAGGATTTTCACGTCTCCCTAACATGCTATCAACCTGCCAAAAAAACCACAAAACAAATCAACCATAGATAATCAAATCTAAGAATTTCCATAGCAGCTACCATCATATGAGAAACAAGATTTGAAGTTGTTAAGGCCATATAAACCAATTTTCTAATAACCCTTGTCCTTTCAGATGTTCATTAGGTTTCTTTTGGAAAACTGTACCCACCACTGCATCAGCCCGTTCACAAACACTACTGGAGTACCATTGCCTCTTCTTCAGCTTCACAATTTTCATTAGTGGTAGCCCTTCTTTTAACCCACAATTTGTTAACAAATGGAATACCCAACTGAGTACTTCAAAAACTTTTATTATGTCCCCATCAGATGGCAAGCCATGAATATCTTTATCATCATCACATCAATCACTGCTTTGCAACGGTGGCATACATATCCTCTGAAGCCAATCCAGCAATGGGTTAAACAAAATTATTACCCTAATTTCTGCTTTCAATGGCATGAAAACCCTGGACAAGAGTATAATATGTGGAAACATTCGAACTTCATCAGAGTTTCGGAAAATATTTTCTGAAATTAGTAATCTCAAACCAATTACATTTGTTAACTAACACCAGCAACAATCCCACTTGTGAGTTATGTTAGGAGTTTACAGTTGTTCCAAGATGTACCTCTGCTGAGTCAGAGCCAGTACCATGGCTGCACTATCCTAGATCTCAGATCACAGACCACAGAGCAGGTTACTACACAAGCCCTCAGCAGTTACACAACCACCACACATTGAAAGCTGATTCACTCACAATCTCTCCATTGCAGTTACCAACCGGATAAAATCAAAAGGGACTGGGGACAGCAATCAAACCACATAATCATCTGCCTAAAGGTTACTCAGAGGTTAGACCTCTCACACCACCAAATAAGGAGCAGAAACCACCCAGGTAACTTCTAGACGTACTACTTCTGCCTCTAGTGCACATTCTGACTAAAGCTCCATGGTGACGTGGCAGGAAAACCCCCCACTTGTAACCAGCAACTGGCCTCTGAAATATCAAGCATTCCAAGGCCTGGCCAAATCATTCCCAGTATCCAGCATAGAACAACAATTGATTCCCGTTTAAAGATAAATGGTATGGCAAGCTACCCTTTTCAAAGGAACTACGAAGGCAGGCAGGCAAGTGAAGGGAAATTGGGACCCATGAGCATATCATCTAAACCACTGAGCCTCCCTAGCTTTGCATGTTTTAGTGTTACACTGGTGGGACATTAGCATGCTATGCCAACAACCGCTAATTATGAATCAATAACACCACCTTTAAATGGTGAGAATGACAATTAAACAAAAAATAGATCTAAGAGCACAAATGAACACTCATTTGGGTTAAGACAGTCAAGATGTATAGGAATACAAATAATTAAAACAAAGGAAATGAAAAATTCAAAGGAATATATACATGATGAATACCGACCTCATCAACAAAAATAACACTTGGAGCAATTTTGCTGGCAAGAGAAAAGACTGCTTTGACATATTTTTCTCCTTCACCAAACCACTGCAACAAAAAAAAGAATTGCATGAAAATCAATAGCAAAAACCAACACATGATCAGGTCAAATCCATTCCTTTATATTGTGTTACTAAAGCATAAAAAAAAACAGGAAGTTTCAACTTATAACATTAATACCTTTGAAGTAATGCTGGACATTGAAATATTGATAAAATTTGCTCCTGCCTCAGTTGCTACAGCCTTTGCAAGCATTGTTTTTCCCGTGCCAGGAGGGCCAAAAAGCAATATTCCCTTGCAAGGCTATATATACAAAGCAATTGCATGAGGTGCTAATCACATTACATGTTCCACTTAAAAATGTATTCAATAGTTCATTAGAAGTAACTAAAGATGCGCAATTTTCCACCTTAGTCAGCTGTCCTTTGCAAAACAATTCAGGCCTCTGAAGAGGAAGCATTACCAATTCCTTCAAGGTGTCCTTCACATTTTCTAAAGCACCGATATCGTCAAATGTGACCCCAATATCAGTTGGCGGAATAACATCACCGAGCAGTTTTTTCTCAAATTCATTCTCAGTAACCACATCCTGGGAGGGGGAAAAAAAGATAATGAAATTATGCACCGGATATTCCATAAATCAAATGGTGACAATGCAAAAAGAACAAAGAAACCTGCACAGGATTTTTCTTGTACCACATGATATGATGATAAAGGCATAAATTTGCAAAAGCTTCTTTCAAATTACCTTCAGTGATTTCTTCAAGCTCTTGTTTTCATTTTGAATGCCCTGTAGAATGTTCAGCCCATACTTAATGCTGCACCAATGAAAAGTAAATAAGTGTTAAAAAATTTAAGGACAGATAATTTTGTCATATATAATTGCTCCAATTTGTAGGGTTGACATAATGGAAATGGCCAAAATTCACAAGACCTTTCTGCAGACAACACAAGCTTAGAATCTTTGTTAGGAGCCTCAGACGAGTGCATAAGATGATAACTTACAGCCCAACCAATGATCTTTTCCACACCTAGTAAAAGGAATGACAGGATAAAATCAGTAATATGGCAGCAAATCTCAAGATTTCATATTTAACAGGGTATTTCACTCCAAATAGAGGAGAAGAAAAACTGACTTTCAGTTGTTAGGGCTTGATCTTTGATGCTGACAGTCTCAAGCTCAGGACATTCCAATCCAACTCTGCTAAGAACCTGAAATCATTAGAAGAATCTCATCATAAGTTTGACAAATGGTAAGGCAATATAAAATTTAATATCCAATAAACCCAAATAAAGTGCAACAAAAACTATCCATATTGTTTGAAAAATCAACATCTAGCGGATCATTTTATTGTTCACGGAAATGATTTATGCAATCTCTGAAATCTCATGGCAATGCTAAGCCCTACTAGAAAAGCAATGCAAACCAAACATTGAAGATAGATGGCCATGAAGTGTAGGCTTGAAAAAGCAGGAAACAAAGGAAATTTATCCATGCACTCAAGTTTTGAAATGACATTAAGAGTTGTTAATTTCAATAGGAGAAAATATCACAAAACAAATGCATGCAGTGCCCCATACAATAAGGTCACCCAATAACTAATTTCATCCAACAAGAAGCACGGCAGCTGACAACACACTGAAATTAAGAAGAGGAAGCATAGCAAAGCATGAGGGAAAAAGGCACAATAAAAGATGATCAGGAGATGTTGCCAGACTCACTGAGCGAATGCTGACAACATTGGACTGAGCTTTCATAGTTTCAACATCACGTTCTAACTGCTGCTTCCAATCAGCAAGTAAGGCCTCATCCTGTACACGTTAGGAATTAAATGGGTATATGAGCTTCAATGACAACAGAATAAATTGCACAATAATATTAATCTAAGGTGATACCTGAGGCATCTGTATTGTTACTCTGTTTGGGAAAAGGCGGCTAAGTTGCTTCATTACTTTGGGGGTTTCTTTGCTCCTATCATGCATTCTACCAAAGTTATCCTAAACAAACACCAAATCATAGTTGATTGATAATCATTTCCAGAAGAAACCAGAAAAATGTAAATGCTAATATTTAATGATAATACTAACAAATATTCAGAAATCCAACTAGCTTAAACCCACAACGAAGTGAGGTGTAAAAAAAAAACAACTGTAACTTCCATGCTAGAATTACACCACTGTTAAATTAACATATGAAGATCAATGGTAACTATTATTATACCGGAAAAGCAAGATCTAGTAGTGCTGTCTGATTGCTCCCAAACTTCGTAAACAGAAGGCCACCAGGTTGCATCTGGAAGCACAGAAGATGGAGGAGTCAGAAGTAGCATGAAAAACATTCCTAAAATCATGAGATCATTAGGATCAAATGCTAGCTAAGAAATATAATATCAAAGCATACCTTCTCCTTACGATTGTCCAGCTGGGCATGTGAGCCAATTACAACAACATTCTGTGGCAAGTTTTCAAATTTACTTTTCAAAATGTCGAAGTTCCCAACCATCGACTTCTCTATATCTTTAATGAATAACACTACCGCACCATTTTTACTCTGATTGGAGACAACCTATGTAAACAACAGCAGAAAGGGGGGTTAAATATACTTCTCCAGGAATAAAGACAATATTTGAATAAGTATAAAACTGGGCCCACCTCAAAGATTTCATTAATTGCAATCTTGTCAATGTCATCCCCCCCAGAACCATCCACTCGCAGTAAATGATTTGCTGCAGTATAAACCACCAATGGATTTTTAATTAAAAAAGCCAATATGCAGCTAAAGAAGCATAATTTCAAAAAAGCACAGTGATTTACCAGAACAAAAGAACCCATGATCATCTTCACAAAGGCCTCCAAGATCATTGCCACCAGGAATTGATTTATCAAACCTAACCCCAATTTTTGAAGATCCATTATCTTCAAATGGAAGAAGAACTTTGCCCCGAGAGCCATAGCTTGGTCCCCTGCTCAATATAGCAGAATATACTCTCAACTTTCAAGAAGAACAAATTTTAAACTAAATAGATACAAAAACAAGTTACATTAGATACAGAAGAACGGTAGTCCAACTAGGCAGAGGATAAAAAGAATCCACCAAAACAGAAAATTTGAATAAAAAGGGAAATGAAAAGAAATTAAAGAATACGCCAAGACAGACTAGTCTCGGCATAGCAGAAATCAAAATTCCATTGAAACATCCTTTAGAAAAGCACCAGAGTGGAGCCATAAACACAGCAATAACCTATAGTGAATCCGAAGCTAGACAAAACCCCAATAATCATATGTATTCAGCTCGAATCAAATACACATGATAACTAACACAATCACACAATGCCACGAGTATAGCCTCGTATCTATGCCAAAACCCTTAACTGAACTAAGATAAATCAGTTCAGAGTGACTAAGAGAAACCGCTTCAGCATGAAACTTTTCACAATCAGAAGCAATAATCTCTGCAAAAGACGACAGTTCTGCAACCCAAAAATTATTCCTCTTTTTAAAGCCACATTTGAATAATTTTCATCATGTTTATCCTCCCCAAGACTACAAAAACCTTACATCTTTATAAAGATCAGGCCAAAGAGTCTAACCACCAATCATTAGCTTGAAAATGTCAAGTATAATTCATCTATAACACAAATTACCTTGACGGATAGTTTTGCAGCGATGAAACAGCTGAAGGGAAGTTACCAACAAATTTTACCCGATCACCTGCAAATTTCGTAAGCCTCATATCATTAAAGCCTTCCAAATGCCACCTAATGTAGGAAGAAAATTTGGAGACAGTTCATCATTTTTTAAGACAAAACAGTATACCTGTTTTAAGAGTAGTGCCTTTTGACGATGCAGTAGAAACCTCTTGCTTCAGCATAGCCTGAGAACTTATTGTGGACCCACCTACAATTTCAGCATCAACACTAGAAGTTGGTTTCTTATGATGTAATGTGGCAGCCTGTGTACTTCTCTTAGCAAAGACAGATGGCCTTTCAAGCTTTGAACTTTCTTTTGAAAAATCAACTTCCTTTGATGGTGATCCCTGCAATATCAATTGCCCAATGAAAGCAGTTATTATACGTATATATATTAATTCTGATTCAGGAAGAAACCATCTCAACAGATGCAAACAGAAAAGGAAAAAGAGTCATAAATTCTTAGCTAGTAATCTAACCTACAAAGCCTCTATAAATGTAACAAAAGAATATCTGAAAAAAACATACACCAGGCAATGAAAGAGAATCCACAATCAGTAGCCTGGCACCAAAATGCTTAGCAAGTGCCTTGGACAAAGTCTCCTGATATATTTCCGAACCTACAAAGAATAACATAGAATGATAACACTTCTCCATTACAGAAAAAGGAAAATAGAAGCATAAACAAGAATCATGAAACTACCTGCAGGTCCAGATAACAATATTCGTGGGCACACTGATGGAAGGTCTGAGGCGTATTTTCCAAAACCATTACACTTCAAATGAATATGTGTAGAAGCAATCAAAACATTCTTGGTTGTATCACTGTAACAATACAAACATCATAACTAAGTACACACAAATAATCTTTTTACCTATCTTAAAGTGGTAACTACAGGCAATTCAACCAAGAAATGCAGCAAAAGATAATGTCAAAGTGGCTATGGAAGACTGTAGTTGTGACCACATTAAGGATATAATCTGGTTGAGGCTAGTATATATAAGGCAATCAAATAAGAGGAAAAAATGATAAGCAATTATTTGTACCTTAGATAGTATGGGAAAGTTTCAAATGAGACATCAATATTGTCAGCATTGAGAATTCTTTGTTGTAAACTCTCCTTAAAAGCTTGCCTCCTGGTTGATGCCAGTATTGTAGGGGTATCAACATCTTTAAGAAGTTCTCTTAACTCCTTTCGCTCCAATATCTTTGAAATGCTACCACTTAGATCAAAATCGGGATACGAACCAGCAAGCATGCTCAGTAACGGCCTTAATTCATGGGCAGCAGCATTCATCTTCCCAACATCAGCATCCACATTAGCATCAACCTCCATGGTGTCAAGGCTAGGATTTTCCTTGACAGTAGTAGAGGATGCAAGAACAGTTCTCTCAGCAGAAACAGCTCCAGTCGGTTCATCAGTATTGGTTGTATCCTTCATTTCATTGTCTCGAATACCATCCCCATGGCCAGAAGGTAGTGATGAAACGTCCACATTTTGTTGGGCATTCTTGCCAGCTTTAGCAGCAGGCGGAAGGAGAGATAAATCTTTATGAAGATTCGATAATGAGGCCAATATTGATGCTCCAGCAACAGCAGAAGGGTCCCCAGATCTGGCTTCAACTTGAATTCCATTCACTGGGGAACTCTGGGCTTCTAAAATACTCACAGAAGAAGGTATGCCGCTAGTAGTAACATTACTATTAGTGAGCTGCTGAAAGATCTAAATTCCATGCTAAGGAACCCATAAAATATCAATAAAATAACTTCACCAACAAAAGAAATAAAACACACAGGGAATAAGCAAACTAGAGGAAAAAGAGGAACACATTCTTCACCAGAAACCATACGTGAAGGATACATAAGCATGTTTGCCAGAAGAGCCGAAGACCACCTCATCACCTCCACTTAAAATTAGGCGTGCATTCTTTCTATAGATTTTACCATTAACTTGAACAGAACCTTTACCCCCTGTAACTTCAAGCAATGCACCAGATGAACCTCCACGCTGTACAAAGTCAACATAACTGTGGTCAGTAATTTAAAAGAACATGGTAGCAATATCTGAAATGGAACTTTTTTGTCTGTCTAAGAAATGACTCATGTATTCCAAAAAAAAGATGTAAAGTAGATAGACCCTTAGTTATTCAACTGCTTGTTTTAAGTTGCAAACAATGAAAGAAGAAGTCTACCTCTATTTGTCTCAGCTTGCACAAACAATGACCAACAGAGGGATCTCTAAGCCACAGATTAGAATGACGGGCTTGCCCAATGGTAAAGATAGAATCACACATGGGCAGGTGAGGATTCTGTGGAAGCATGAAAAACAAAAAGATTAATTGCAAACTTACTACAGTACATCCAGGATTGGAAGAGGTAATAAGAAGACAAAACCATAAACAAGCCTTAAAAAAGTAGAAGATACTTCAAACTTCAAAGTATATGTGACGGGCCACCATCTACACTCTTTTTTATAAAGTCAAAGACATTATTGCTTTCACCAATTAACACCAAAACTTGACCACAAAGTTGATGGTGCATCATACACCATGACATTGTAATGGACTAATTCCCATGGATGATATTCCTCAAAATAGTATCTTCTGTTCGCACAATAAGAATTTCAAATTTCCTATTACGAAAAACCTGTAGTTCCGATCTTAAAACTTAGGGGTAATTACAGTAATCTCCCCTGATGTTAGTGATCATCACACACAACACCCCCTCTAATTTGAAAAATTACACCCGCACCTTTTTCTTTGTCTCGGTATTGCTCTTACACCTGACCCCATTCTTTGTCTGAAAAATTACACCTGTACTTCATGCAGGCTACTACACCATTTCCACTTCTAAATTACATAGCCAGGGAAGTAGTAGGTAAAATTTCTCCAACAACAAGGGTGTAATGGTGTAACAGGCACTAGGATCAGTGTGATTGAGCATGTCGTGCAACATGAGATGCATTTAAGAGAAAACTTGAATCAACTCTCAAAATTTCAGTTCCCATAATGTAGAAAAACATCATGCACATATCAATAGTAAGAGTACCAAAAAATTGCAACACAACAGCTCCAATGTCATCAAAATCAATCAAAGGATCAAAATTTAACCATGAATTCTACGCCCACAATGCAAAAAATTCAAGTACTCAGGGAGACAAACCACCAAACAAGACATGCAAAAGTAAATAAATAAATTAAAAAACCACTCAATTCAACAGTGAAACCAAACCGGAGAACATTGAGAAAGCAGCTTTCCCCAGGCAGCCTTCGGCCCCAATTTCGCCGCTGTCGCCGCCACTGTCTTCGCCGGCCGTTTCTTCGATCGGCCAGTTGCAACAGCCCCCTTCGATTTCTCCCCATCCACAGCAGCCTCCCCTGGGAAAAATAAATAAATAAAAAAATAAAATCACCACAAATTCACAACAAAATCACCTCAAATTCACCACAAATTCACCTCAAATTCACCAAAAATTCAATAACTCCAAAACCAATCCAAAACCCACTTGCATGCAAAAAATTGAAAATAAAATAAAATAAAAAATCCAACCACACCCCACAAACGAAAAACCGAGAAAGTTTGCAACTTTCTTAACCTGCGCACTGAGGGGTGACCAAATCGTCCCCTTCCGCTGCCGGAACAGAAGGAGGAGGAGGAGGGGTCTTAAACGACGCCGTTTCAGGCAAAACGGCGTCATCACCGCAAACCTCATCCACGACGGGCTTCAACGACGCCGTTTCGGGTAGATCATCGTTTCCGGGCCCAGATTCGTTGACCGGAGGAGGAGTAGCAACCGGAATCGTCGTGGACGAAGCATCCTCTGCGGTGGAAACCTACGAAATCACGAAAAGGAAAAAGAGAAATTAGGGTTAATCTTGGGGTTTCGGATAATTGGAGGGACCGAAAAAAAAATAAAGGAATTGATGAGGAGAGGCAGATGGGGGGGTTGGGTAGGGTTGGTCGCATGTTACCTTGGAGCGTTTGTTGGGGTTGGAAGGAGAAGGGGAAGAGAGGCTGCGTTTCGAGGAGGAAGAGCTGCGCCTGGTTTCAACCATGGCTGTGTTGTGTTGGGTTGTGTTGTTGGTTCTGTGATCCAAGAAGACAGAGAGATGAGGAAGGAGGGTTATGACTTTGTTGTTGTTGTTGTTGTTGTTTGTTGCTGTTGAAGGGAAGAAACAAGAATGATTGAAGAGAGAGAGATATCACGTTAAAATGTTATCAAGGGGTGTGTGTTGTGGTTGGTTTATACTAGTGAATGAGAAAAAAAAAATGACAATTGTATGAAGACATTAATTAATTAATTAATTAATTTGTTTAATTTATATATATATATATATATTGATAATATAGAAAAAATTTATACAATCATCAAGTTATATGTCATCGTATTCATAAAAATAATTAAATCTTATATTATTAATTCATCAAAATTAAATTTTGAAATGTGGAAGTGTTGCATAGTTATTCAATTATAACTTTTATTTATAGGATTTTTCAAGTATTGAATGGCCAGTCAAACTTTTCTAGTAATAAGTGGTTATAAATGATTTGGGATTTTTCTTTGGAGGTCGATACTCTTTTATATATGAGAGTTACAATTTAATAATTAATGGTATAGATCTTAATAACTTGAGTTAGTGTAGCATATAGCTCATTTTTATGCATAAGTAATTAAAATGTATTGACAATTTTAAATTTTATTGTAATATTAGAGAAATCACCAAATGATTTAATATTTGTGTGAAATTTTCTCATACTAACAAGATATGTATGGTTGGAAGGTAATAAAACTCATTTATGTAAATTTTATTTCCACTTTTACTTTCCAAGCAAATAAATAGTGTATGAAAATTGAATTATTGAATAAATATCACAGTACACCAACAAACATCAAGTTTAATTTATATACATTGATAATCTTTTACTACAATAAATTTCTATGATTTCAAGTAATAGATGTAAAGATCAGTCATAGTTAGTAATACGAGAATATATAATTAGATAATGATGTAAAAAGATTTATATTCTGAATGTATCAAATGAAATTTTAAATATAATAAAAAAAGGTTTAGTTTTGAAGTATTTTTAGTTTAAAAATATAAGTTTAATTTCTATGCATTGACAATATAAAGTTTTACAGTGTTATCCAATTATATATTGTCACATTAGTAAAAGTAGTTAAACATTATACTGACTACTTAAAAAATTATGTAAATAAAATAAGTTGATTAGATGACTGTATAACAAAATTTTACATTATCAATATATAAAAATTATAAATATTCATTTATATATTGCTATATCATGAAAGTGTTGATAATTAATAAATATTTTACAAGTCCTACACATTTTGTTATATAATTATTCAATAGTGTTAAATATTTTACAGCAACGACATATCAAAATAAATCGTATAATAAAATATGATTTAATTTTAGTACAATAATTTTTATATGTTTATTTTATTATATTTTATCAACTTATTGAAACAATTTACCTGTCCTCATAAATAAACAACCTTGACTGTTTATGTTTATTAGGAAAACTATATAAAGAAATTATTTTTGACACTCTATTATATTAAAATTTTATATTGTCAATTAATTATATATATTTTATAAATATATAGAAGGTTTAGTAAACCTCCAATTACATCTTTGAAAAATATTATACCGGACAAATTGGTTACTCAACAATAAAAGTAGATTTTATGCTCCCTCAAAATGAAAAAAAAAAATGTATGACAAGTTAAAAAAAAAATAACATCAATAAATTGGTCCTTTAGAAATTTATAAATACATTTTGTAATCTTTCATGATTATTAAAAGGTAGAACAAGTTTGTCCATTTTCAAATAATTTTAGGGTCAAATTGATCCGTGGTAATTTTTTTTGTAAATTAGTTTAAATTGGTCCCCAATAAAAATACAAATAAGATAAATAAATCCATTAAAATATTAAGAAAAAAATAACTTGTCAAGTAATTTTAATGTTGAAAAACTGAATAAATTGTGTTTTTTTCTTGATAGAACAATTTAGGTGAGAGACTAATCTATCCTACATCTATTCTTGTTTACTAATTGGGAACCCTTTCAACTGATTTTTTCATACATATAAATCCTTGAATCTCATGCTTAAAGCATGCGAGTATTTTTATTTTTATGAAGGCAGAGACAAGGGAGAGAGTCCAGAAAAGGGGCAGGAGGTTGGGAAGAGGTTGGGAGGTGAAGTGAAGGAGTGAGGAAAAGCAACCAAAAAAGCTTCTTGGTTTTTACTTCAGATGCCAAATATGAATTATATATGAATGAGAATACAAAATGGCAAAATGGGAATCTTGAAGTGCATTGTGGATGTGGGAGAAGAAATGTACTACTAAATATGAACAGAGAAGGGTCGCAAGAGGGTACAGTGTGAATGAAAAATGAAGCAATTAAAGCCAGCCAGACAGTGCACCAAGTGGCGGTTTCGGGAAGGATCTGGTCGAAGGGCGATTTGATCTAATCTTAAATTGGTTTTAATTGCAGCCTACCAACATAGAGTGAGACAATGAGTAATGCTCAGTACTTTTTAACAATAAGATTTTAAATTCTTTTGAACAACAAATTTAAGACTCTCTGGACATTTTTTCAGAGAATTTAATTTTGACATATTAAGTTTTTAATAATATTAAAATGTTTTATATTATTATCTTATTATATATATATATATATATATATTAAAACTTATAAAGTAGTGGATAGTTAACTGTAACATTTTTATTGATGTGATAATATGTGGTTGATATTTATTTATTTATTTTATTTTGTGGTTAAATAATTGTACTAGTTAAAGAGAGTCTTTTACATATTTAAAATAAAAATAATACAATATTATATATATATATATATATATCCAGAGTGTAAAAGAATTACATATATGTCCTGTTTTTGATATAATAGAAATAAAGTTAACACGATTTCTGTGTGGATGATCCATTTTGAGAAACCGAAACACCAAAAATCGAGTTCAATTGATTTTTGCACTACAAAATTACTGTTCAATAGCAAGTTATGTGTATAATCGGTTGGAACCAATTATGGGAGCATGCTTACTATGCTGTGTCAGAAAAAACAATTAATTGTTTTTAGTTTCAATCATATATACTTAAAAAATCATAAAAATAAAATTATTTGATTAAATAACAATGTAAAGTAATTTTATACTGTTCTCTTATATATTATTTATTAGTCATATATTATAATATGAATTTAATTTCAATGAACTAATAGTACAAATTTTTACATTATTATCAATCATATATTGTTATATTGGAAAAAAAATAAAAACTTAATTCTCACTTTTCTATTTTAAAAGTCTATTAGGGGTTAATTATTTTTATTTTATGTACTTTTTTTGAATGTATGTTTTTCTTGATGTGGTAAAAAAGTACACGTTCCCTCCAGGAAAAATAATCATATTACAAATTACAAACTTAAATTTTTGTCTTGGTCAAGTTTCATCTCAACCGATTTCCCACTGTAGCTCTGCAATGAACAGTAAAATCGGCTTAAACCAATTCCACAATCGGTTCAAACCGATTATACATAGAATCTTATGTTCAATAGTGTTTTCTGACACAGCGCAGTACGCATGCACCCACAATCGGTTCCAATTGATTATACACACAGCCTGCTACTGAATAGTAATTTTGCAGTGCAAAAATCGATTAAACTCGATTTTTGGTGTTCCAGTTTCTTAAAATGGATCATCCATACAGAAATCATGTTAACTTGATTTCTACTATATCAAAAACAGGACATATGAGTAATTCTTTTACACTCCGGAGATATATATAATATTGTATTATTTTTATTTTAAATACGTGAAAGACTCAGTTAAAGATTGATGTTTTAAGATGATTTGAAGTTTCTAATACAAAATTCAGCATTTTCTCTCTCTGCATTTGTACATACGAATGGACAGGCGGTCTCCTTTATCTTGCTATTTCTAAATTCCTTTTGCAGCATTTGAGTACAATTTTTAACTATATAGCATTTTCTCTTTTTCAAAAATTAGATAATCATGTGTTTGATTTTGCATTTGTAGAATTGATTCTATTAAAATTGATTTAGTTTGAATTGATTATATAGTAAAGATATTTGTGTTTAGTAATTTCTCTAAAGTGATCCTAATCAAAAGTAATAAATTTTCACTTCTTCTATTATTAATTATTGATATTGAAAACTAGAAACCAAACGCATCCTCAAATCATCAAAATCAATTCACTTCCGTTGAAATCAATTCTAGTTCCTCCAATCGTGAAACCAAACATTTACTGAATCTTTTCTTCTTCTTGGCTTCGTCGCTTCTTGTATTGATATCGTCATCATTGTTGGTTTCACTTCCATTCAAATTGGTGTGTACACTCATTTAGTTCAGCAAACATCTAGTTGTCATCAAATTGCCTCATCATGGTAGATCCTTGCCATCATTCATTTTTGTCGTCACATTTGTTTAACCAATCTGTTTCTTGAGTAATGTTATGCAGTGTGAACTGATTGTCGCAAAAACCTACGAGGAATGAGCAAACATGGCTGAAGTAAGCGACGGCCAACATAACAATACAAAAATGGTTGAAGTAATACAAAAATGGTTGAAGTAAGCAGCGATTTTAAATAATACTTTTTTTAAATTATTTTAACCTGTCATGCTATTTAGTATAGAAGAGAAAATCGGATAGGAAAAGCTAGTCCGACCGAAAACTGGTCACCTAGCTGGTCCAGTTAACCTCTAAAAAATGGAAAAGTCAAAATCGGTGAATCGGACCGGCTTGACCGGTTCGGAACTTTTGATTTTTGTTTTTTGTTTCAAAGTTTAAATACTGATATTTTGTGGCAGTCATAGAACAAAAATAAAAAAGAATGGAACCAAAGAAGAGCACTAACAAAGATTGTTGGATTATCCTTCTTCTCTCTCCGTCATTCACAAGATGTTTACCGTAAATCTTGCTGGTCACCAACAAATATTGTTTTCAAATACTTTTATGACTATATTGTGAGGCCGAGACTAGATAAATTTTATATGGATTATTTTTATAAACCTATGAATATTTTTTTTTGTGTATTGATTATGTTAATGATTTAATATATTTTTTATATTATAATTAATCATACGTGTATATATATATATATATATTTCCGGTTAAACTGATTGGATCTCTAAACCTTTGAACCAATACCTTAACCAGTTTAATACCCAGTCTGGTTTCCTCTTCCTTGCTATTTAGTATTATAGATTGACCAATCACAATGACTATTTACTAAGAGCTTTTACTCGTCATATGTGATACCGAAATTACGAACTTCTCGGAGAAAAAGGGGGAGTAGTAGTATTTTGGTTTCTTGCATGAAGGAGGCATATATTGGAGAAAAAATTGTTGGTAATGACTAGTTTGGGATGTATAAATGGGTTGGACCGCTCCAGGGTCGCAACTTGCAAAATGTCAGGTCGCAGTTAAACTTTGAAAAAATGCAGAATCACATGTGCACCTAAGGGTGTCCAAGTAGCCATAGCAGCCACTACGTGCGCTCTTTTCTTCAACCAAAAACAATTCAATTTCATAGCTTAAGGATTCTTTTATGATCATTGTAGCTCCCTTCACTTCTTTCAAAATCTTCCATACCCTGCTTTCAATTTCTTGTAATAAAATTTAACATAACTCATCTCATGACAATAATAACATTATTTATCTTTATAGTCTGGTATTAACACTTGATATTAAATTATCATTGCCAAAATTACTACCATGAAACATATACTTTTACCAGAGTTAGATCTAGTAACAAAGATATTTCCTTCAAATTTTTTGTTTGACCTGTTCAATTTCTCGTTTTTCAATAATCAACAATCACATAATCAACTTTTGATATTTCTTTCCCAGCTGGGATTACAGTGATTAAACTCATAATAATTTGGAGGAGATGACAATAACAACAATGTCTTGTTTTCATCATCATTTTCATATCTATGTTAGATAATCATGTAATTAATTTTGTAAAATGACTCGCATGCTCTCTAATATCTGCACCATCATCTTTCCTCAATTGATATATAATTCTTTCTTAGAAAAAAAAAATTACAAGAGATTTTAACATACACATGATTTCTTTTTAACTTATTCCACAAAGATCAAAGCAAAGTTTCAAGACTTAAAGAGCACTTACAAAAACTTACAATGTTGCCAATAAAAAAAAAGTCCTTATATTAGTAGAGGGAAGTGGATTCACACCTTTGTGGGATACGAACAACTCCTTGTCCATTACGCCAATTCTTATCAATATGAAAAAAATCATATGTAGTTTGAGTTAACAAAAAAAAATTCTTCTTGTTTTTTAAATTATGCTTGAATTATATTATTAGAATATAATTTATGAATATACTAAAAAAGTCAAAGTGTTATTTATTATGAAAGGGATAAAGTATGATTTATGAAGCATAATGAAAATGATTAAAACAAATTACTCCTTACCTTTTAAAACTATATTTTAGAATATGTTCACACTAAAAATTGATATGCCTGCGCACCCACCATTGACCACACTACTTGTTAAAATGTAGTGTGAATGATCTTTGACAAAAGAATACAACCCACACAACCACAGTACTTGGAGGCTAGGAGCCACAGCAGCATACAAAACAGTATGGGCACTTGTTTGGGAGAGAAGCTTCGCAGTCACGTAAAGTTGACCCCGTTTTCATGCACCCGATTAATTATTGACATGAGCCTTCATTCATTCACATTAGTACCTTTTTTGGTTCCTTTTATGTACACATAATTTCTTCTTAATAATAATTCAATTAAAGAGAATAAAGCGAAATGGGGGTAGCAAATCACATGCAGCCCTCTGACACTTAATCATGTGTGGTCTTGGATTGGGTCCAATCATTGCCATGTTTACATGGATGTAACATATGTTAAGACCCTACTAAATTAAATAGAATGATTCACATTAACGATGATTTGATTATTAAGCATGTGATGTAGCACTACTTGCTTGATTTCTTAGACGACAAAAGTGCATTATGGACTTGTGGCTGTGCCGATATTCGAGTTAATTAATTAACCTGTATTGCTAGGTTATAATTATTGCTAGGCGTGGATGTCTGTAGAATTTTTTTCTTAAAAAAAAAACTTTAACTAAACTTTTTACTTTTTTTAACTCAAGAATAATTGATCGAGATAAAAATAAATTATATCTTAGCGGAAACTTTGTAATATTAAGATTTTGAACTTTAAAATTGTTACTTTTATTTATCTAATTATTAATTTCGATTTAAAATTGTTGTTGCAATTTAAAAATATTTTAATTTATCAAAAATTGAAATATTAGATAAAAAAAACTTGTGGCTTGTTAAATTAAAATAATTTAAATAATACATCAAACGATGTACTTGTAATTTTTTCAATTTAAGAAATAAAACAATATTGACAGTTAGCATCGTGTATCAATTGTGGCCGTTTATAATCTAGGACTTTTTAACCAGCCACTCAGCTAGGTGCTGTATAAAACTAAGAAAAAAGATAGATGAAACATGGAAAGGAAAAATTCACGAGTTAATAATAATTAAGTTGTTGGCGGTGCTTGTACGAAATTAGTTTCTCCACCATAAGCTGTTTCTCTTTCAATTAAGAGCTTATAAATAAACGTAAATGAATTTAATTTTGACTACAATTAGTTAAATTTACATAATTATTTAACCAAAATCTTTTATTTAGATGACTTTCGAAGCAGTAGATAATACAGTCAACTCTAATAACTAATTTAATAATATATGATTAAATAATTGTATAAAAAAAATTTATACCACAAATTTATAGACATTAAACCCAACGTAAATATGATATTAATCATTGGCGATTTTATGCCTTTGTGGGGGTGTGGGGAGGATTCCCCTTTGCACACTGACGAGACAAAACAAGAAAAATGTGTTTATATAGTGAAGGAGAAATAAACTCCATTGAAATTTTTATTTTTAAATTATTATTTAATTAAAGTCGTCATCATCGGTTTATGCATCCCGCAATTTAGTATATATGTCCAGAAATATGTAAAAGAAAGATCAGTTATGTAATTCAAGTAACATTATAATAACTTGTACTAAGTAAAATAAGAATAACACTATACAATCGGAACAAATTAATTAATATAGAATATAAGCTGGAAGTTGTTAAATATTTTGATTTTTGGTTTTCATTTTTTACGATTTTATGAAGAAAATACTGAAAATTAAAAATGAAAATTGAAAATTAAAATTTATAATTTTTAATATTTTTTTCACAATATCTAAAAACCTGAAAAATTGAAAAAACCAAACGGGCCCTAACATTTTCTATTAAATTATTAACCATCAGAGACACAAATCAAACTGATGCAAAGTGAGAAGCCCACCCATGTTGCAAGCAAATGAGCCGTGAGGTTCCAGTAGGCCTAATTGGCCCAGACTACACAAAAGCCTTGAGAGTAGAGGCCCATAAGTTGAGCCCACAAGAAGCTTGAAAGCATGGCAGTTGAGGTGCAGGGCCTATGGGCTTGGGTCTTGAAGAGAGTGAATAATGATAGGCAAACATATGAAACACTCATGAAGATTCCGACAAAAACTACAAATAAATAAAACAATCATTGGAGATTCTATCGTTCAGCGCAGCCAAGGTTTAAGGATGGAGATGGATCCAGCCCATTCATTTCTGTTTTCAGTTTAATTTATTGTTAACTTCTTTGACCCAAAAATATAGAAGAAGAAAAGAACTTTCAAGTTAACAGAGAGGAACAAAAACGTGTAGAAATCATAAGATAAACTCTGATACCATTGTATAGTTGAGCAAACCTAACTTAATACCAAAAATTAGTTTAAGAGGTGAGAGTTGTTCAAGAGTTATAAAGACTATTTAGGTCTTATCTCTAGGTGATGTGGAGCTTTAATACTTTGCCCATTTGGACAAACTGATCCTTTAAAAAATCAATGTATGTTTTTGAGTAAAATTCTCAAAACAATGAATTTATGAGTTCTCTTGTTTTAGATACCCTTTAACTCATACTTGAAATTCGGGCATCAAGTAGGACCGTGACCTATGTAGATTGACATTTCAGCTTCGCATGCAGAGGAAAGACCCACCATTAACTAGTACACACAGTTTAAATGCTGCTCTACAAGTGAGCTATCTCGTAATTTCTCACCAAGTGTGAACACACCCATCGTTTAATAATCTTAAATGAAGATAATATGGATGGAAATAGATGTTGATAAACTTGTTATGAGAAGGTTAATAGTAATAAAGAAAAGGATTAGCACTTTGAAATTCTGCTACTTAATTCTAAATCTGATTCTTATTTTCCCTTGTTAACTTTAAACAGGTAAATAAAATTGATTGAAACCCTTTAAAATTATTCATCCACTTTCTCTTTATTACCTTTTGATATTTTTTCTTTCCTTTTCCTCAAAACTCATAAGCACACGTGTAGGCAAAGAACATTAGGAGTTGATAGTTGAGGTAAATGGTTTTGCACCATGTAGAGTGATGATGCCATCTTTTTAGCAATAATTTGATCATTTTTATTGAATGAAAAAAAAAATATTATATGTACTTACAGGGTGTGGAATAACATACAGGATGTGGATCCTATTTGAATATGATCCACATCTCATTCAATGACAAATGAGTTGTAAGTTGGCATAGTATCCCATATTCTATGATTACAAATAACATAACTCGACACTAAAACTTTTTTCTTTTGATGGGCTCTGCACTAAATTTTGATTTGTGTTTTTGTTGATTGAATGGAACATGTAATTTTAGAAGTGTGTTATTTGTACTCATAAGACATGAAATATAGGATGTGGAATACTGTACCGACTCATACCCTATCTAATATTTTTGGAGAGTAGATTCTATTTAAATAGGGTTCACACTCTATTAAATGATAAATAATATGTGAACTGATACAATATCTCATAATCTATAAGTACAAGTAACATTTCTTGCAATTTTATGGGGAAAAAAAAATCATGGCCGCAAATTGCTGAATTTATGGCTTGAAGAGACTCAAGCTACGTACTGTTAGTTTGAGAACACATTTATGCTTTTGTGAATGACATAAAGTAATTAAGCAAAAAAGAAATATAAAGCAGAGAAAAATGTGGTTGTTACTGATTAGTGCAAAGATTGAAATAAGTTCAAAGACATTTTTTTTTTTTTTATAAATACTCTCCACCTCAATTATGGGAATCAAGAGTACAAATAGCCAACGAGAATTAGTTAAAGAGAGGATGAAAGTTTAAAATCTTTAAATGACAGTTGTTGGAAGAATATTTAATCATAGAATATTGCTAAAGAATACTAGAATATATGATACAAAAACGTATAAAACAAAGTGATGTGATGCATTTTATTGGACAGATATTAAATAGAAAACAAAAATGCTGTTTGGTGAAAAATATTTTGTACGAGTTCGACAACGAAACATCCTCACCCTTGGTTTTTGTTTTATCTTTTAATTTCCTTTTCCCCTCAATGAGATGTAAAATATTTGCTGTAGGATTTGTTTCCCAGCTTGTTTGATAAAATGTATTTCGTGACAAGTAATATTATACATACATTTAAGACAAATATGTACAGAATTTTTTATAAAAATTATAATGATTATTGGATAAAATAAAGTGATATGACATATTAATCCATCTAAAATCTAATAATTATATCACATCATTTTGAATATAAAACTCTTGATAAGGTTATGGATGTCTAGCATTTTTCTTTTGTGGTATATAGCACTCCAGAGTTGAAAAGAAAAAGAATATATCTTTGACAAAAATGATGCCATGTGACTTCATAAGTACGTTCATTTGATAAATTTCGTATCAAATATATATATATATATCATTTCTCTTTAATCATGATTATGTATGAGATATTAACTTCACAACAGTTTCTATAAAGTTTTGATCAAAGACTGAAAAATTCTTAATCTATATATGTTGTTCTACCTAGCTACTTCACTGATTGAGCTAGTCTGTATGTTGCATATTAAGGCTGGCATTACGAAAGTAAGATGCATATTCACACACGCAACAAACATCCATGCAAGTTGTATGTATGAGTGTGACAGTCTCCATTCGCCGCATTTGTTGGAGAAGGCTACATATGTATTTTCACACACTTCCACTCTCAAATAATAACAATGTTATTTGTACCATCAAAAAGTGAACGTCAAGTTAAAACACGTATACTATTATTATTATTGAATGTAATGAAAATTTGGGATAAGTAAGGACCATCATTACATACAATAATAATGATATGAATGTCTTAATTGGATACATACTTTTGATGATACAAATGATATTATTCGATTAAACAGTGAGTTCCACTACAAACCATATATGCCAATTGAAAAATGAAAAGTGAGTTCATAGATATAGAAATAGAAGACACATGGTAGCAATGCATGTTCCTACCAACAATATATCAGACACTTTCAGTGGTAGAGCAATGAGTAAACATATCAATCACTTATCAAGTATATATAATGACATATACGTCATATGATGACACCCCCATAATTAAAAAAAAACAAAAGATTCCTATACCACTTTTCCCTTTAAAGATGGCCACAGTCCTCATTTGGCACATGTGTTCTTCCCCCTTCCCATCGCCATGGTCCATGGTCTAAAAGGCTACATCCACTAAGCCTAGTTGTGAACAAGAATGCTAACCCACTGAGACACACACTGTAATTTCATATATCTTGTATCGAAACGTTTTCAAGGAGAATATTTCCAACAAGCTTTTGGAGGACACACAAATCCTTAGTGATGGTAATCTATATATATTATTCACCTATGTTCTATAGGTCCCGGTACACTAATGTTATTGCATAGAGGGGTATATGTATGAGTCCAATAATGATATGAAATATAGGATTTATTGTGTCTTATCATTTTATCTTATTAAAATTGGTGTGAGGTCAATTTCATTAAGATAGCAAAGACATAAATATAAATATATACCTTTATAATCATTTAAAAAATATTTTTTTTGGGGAATGTGCCCCGCCTTTTTTCATAGGCTGAATTTGTCGCATATGTCCTTGCAAACAAGCACTAGCTAGCTTGAATTTAGGTAACATGCTTATTATAATACTTAATTAACCAAGATACATGTTAGAGTCTTATATTGTTTAAGAATGTAGTTTAGATAACCTCTATAAGGATTTGGACAACCTTTCCTCATGAGCTAGATTCACTTGATTCTTAAGATAGCATTAGAGACTATCTTGTGATTGTTATTATTGGAGACTGTCATGTTATTATTAGACACTACTTGTGATTGTTATTATTGGGTTACGGATCAGAAATATTTAGTTATACAAATTTTATACTTTGTGTTAGAATCTTATATTGCTTAAAGATATACTCTGAATACAAGCTAACTTTTATGGTTGAGTTTGACCTGTATTTAATTTTAAATTAAAAAAGTTTGTCGAGTATGTACTAATGAGTACTCAACAAGTATGGTAGCTAGGAGTTACACACGCACTTAAAAGTAGGCATACTTTATGGGTGCTCACCTAGTCATGGAAAACTGATTCCTGCTGAAACTATCACTTTCCCCTGGACTATCAATACTTCCTAGAAACTGGAAAGAAATTTCACTGCTTTTGCATCATTGTCTAGCTTAGAATTCTCATGCGGATAATGAGAGGAGCACCTATGCATTCATAAAGCATCTAAAACATGAATAAAGGCACTGACATGACAATATGACATGCAAAGAGTGTCATGGTACTTTACCTTGATCACATTCTCCTTGTGGATAAGGATATATGCGTGCCTGTAGTAGTAGTCGGCAAACCAACCTTGGTTCTAATTTTCATTGTGATGTTTAATCAACCTTAACAAATCTTAGACTAGCTAGGCCATTCTTTTTAATCTACCAGGAATATCTTTTTTAAAAAATTAATGGTGGCTGTGAGTGTGGCATTTTGATGCTTGCAACTTGTTGGCCTAAATGATATTTTTTCAGGCCAAGCATCTAGTTAAATAGGGGCATATATAGTTATGGAAAGGAATGACTTAATAGTTTCAGTTTTCAGGCACAACCACTTCTAAGGTTGAGACTTCAGAGAACTTATAACATCAAATTTTGGAAAGGCAATTGTATAGGGCAAGTTACACTTATTTTTCTTGAGATTTGATAAAATTTATTTCATCTTTCTTATATTTATAAAATTTGTTCAAAAAATCCCTGTGTTTGTGAGATCATTCACCACCTTCCTTCGAGATTATGAAATCATTGCACCATGCTCCCTTCCATTTGCATATTGTACAATGCATTCATCAAGGGATGTCAGTGTCGCCTAGGACAAATGCAAGGGAGCCGGTCGATATAAATTTCACCAAATTTCAAGAAAGGTTAGTGCAATTTATTTTTTTTATATTTTCTTATTTACTTCATGCTCTATGCTTAAAGAATTGGTACGGAAAGGAATACAGGGAAGGAAAATATCATGTAACTAGAACCTGATACTTGTTACACATACATCCTACAACCATCAACGGTATTTGATTATTTGAAAATGATTGACGTTGCCATGATATCAAATTTGAAGAATAGACAAGATAATTTCTTTCTTTTAACCAGCAACCCAGCATCAAAGTCATGAAATTGAACCTCACATCCAAACACATCCTTGTCCATCAGATTTTTTCAGAAATAAAGATACTGCTATCCCACACTTTAGCTTAAACTTTGGCTTTTATTTGTCTTTTACTCATATGATGCAAATTACTAAGGTCCATGACATTGTGGGGGTCATCAGTAATTAAACTTTAGAAATGAAATTATTTTAGTGAACATCCATCATTAAATTGATGGTTTCACATTACAATGAGAAAGGGTGATGAGTGGAGACACCATAATCATCAAACCATAGAGAAATTTCCAGATCATGTGCAACTTTGTCCTTATTTTCATTGCAACTTGGAAGTTGGAACCACTAAGTTTTAAGGAAGATATTTTATCTCATCATATGCAGTATTTTTTGCATGAAGTTAATTTGTTTCCATAGAACTTAGCTAGGTTCTGAAATCATTAAGATGAAATCAAGTATAGGTTATGGGGACCACGTCATGGATGGCATCGGCATTAATTGTTTCCAATAGGGTTGCACTGATGTAGTGACAAGGGGGAAAAAGGTAAATTAGAGATTAAAAAAAAACGAAAAAGTAAAAAGCAAAGAGAAGATTTTTTTAAGACGAGTTATACCTTGCCATATTTAATAATAACCATATAACTTATCTATATATATACACTCCCTAGTGCTTTTCAAACCATGTGAACAAGAAGTGTTATAGTCTCTACTCTAGTGAGTTCTGTAGTCTCTATTCTTGTTCTCTTCTCCTTTGGCCATATGGATGGAAAGAAATTGGAGTACAAAGGTGTGGAAGCACTGAAGGAGATAGAGAGGCTTACAATGAAGGCTGGTGAAGTTCAAGAAAGCCTTTTGAAAAAGATCTTAAATCAGAATAGGGACACTGAATATTTGAACAAGTACATGAAGGATGCAATGCATGTAACAGACATAGCAGAGTTTAAGAGGTGTGTTCCTGTCATCACTTATGAAGGAGTCTTCCCATACATCAAGAGAATTGCAAATGGGGAAGACTCTTCTCTCATAACTGGTCATCAAATAACGGAAATGTTGTGCAGGTGAGTTCTTCTATACCCCTATTATTGTTTGCCCATTCCTCCTTTATGCTTTGACAAATGCTAAAACTGTAAATTCTATCAGAATGATGTGACATGGTTATTGACTATGAATTCTGGAATAACTAAGTAGATTATATAACTCTACTTTTAACAATCGCCGTAACTTATGTAAAAACTTTGACTATATATATATATATATATATTGTGTGACATTATTCTATTGTGTTTTATGTTAACAGTCTTAATGATATGGTGGTATGTGCAGTTCAGGGACATCAGCTGGAGAGCCTAAAATAACGCCATCAATTGCTGAAGATCTTGACCGCCGTACCTTTGTGTACAATCTTATCATGCCAGTCATAAATCAGTTAATAGTAACATCCACCACACATTTTTCTTCTTGGCCTAGCTAGATTATGCATGTAGACTCCTATTTATCATAACCTTTAGTTGCATATACATTTAACATTTCAATGTTCATCAGTTACTTAGGAAAATTAAGATTCTTCTAATAAAGTTAACTTGTTTCTAAAGGTATCCCTCCTTAGGTTCATTGTAATCATTGCTTAATAAAATAATCTAATTGTATACCTTTAATTTCTCACTCACTTTGGAGGAGGTGGTGTTTTTCCTTAAAACTCGAACAAGGTTGAAGCTTAGAACTGCTTTTCCTGCTAAGTAACTTGATCCTTTGTTGCGTTTTAGTGTCTGTCTTGAATTATGATTCTCCATTCTTATATAGTGTATAGCCTATTAAAAAAAACATGGAAAGGATAAGATGAAAGATATGATATCATAAACTTAATAATGGGAGGTGGAGGGCCCATTACCATGCATCAGTTACGTTTACATGTGAACAAAGTGATTCTTTGCTTGTTGTGTTCTATAAAAAGATCATAATAATGCATGCTAGTTAGTTCCACTTAACTTGTATTGCATTTAGACTATAAATATATCGAAGATAATCACCTTAAGTTTATTAAGTACAATGCCAAACACAACGTAAATATTTAATTTTAATGTATTTTATGTGTAAAATTAAGAGATTTAGATTTTACATTATCTTAACAATTACATAGTAATATACAATTATATAAAACATTTTGTTGCATAAAAATAATTACATTTCTCTCATGGCCAACACAAAGCCTCCTTCACAAGTGAAATACAAGAAAGTACTACCCTATTATTTATTAATAAAATATTTTCTACTTTCATATAGTCTATAAAGATAAACCGCAATATGGAAACCACTACCTGGATATGACTACTTGCTATAAATGAATTGCGTGCCGAGAGGATCATCAAATGTAAGCCACTTTCCCAACCTAATAATGCTAAGAGAGCTTGAAATTTTTATGAATTTACGTGAATGATGCAACATAAGTATTGCCTTTTAGCTGAATAAGTGAGTTATTCTAGTAAAAAATTTTGTGTCAAATTTTTACTAGGATAATATGACATTATTTCTTACTATTGGATATAGATTGGATATGATCTTCATTTGTTTAACTTATCCAATCACTTTCCTTTAATCTTAACAAATTCTGGCAACTATTAATTTGGCAGGAACTAGGCAGTAGTAAGTAATTACTCTCATTTCATCCAATGACCACCTTTGTTTTTTATGGCAAATTTTTTCCTGGTTGCTCCTTCCAACCATATACATGATCTCTAACATTAACTTTGAATATAATTTAATTTTCAGGTATGTTCCTGATCTTGATGAGGGCAAGGCAATGTTCCTCTACTTTGTGAAAGCAGAAATGTCCACCCCATGTGGGTTACCTGCAAGAACAGTGTTAACAAGCTACTACAAGAGCAAGCACTTCAAGTGCCGCACCCTTGACCCTTGGAATGATTACACAAGCCCTGACCAAACCATCCTTTGCAATGACACAAGCCAAAGCATGCATTGCCAGCTCCTAGCAGGCCTAATACACAGACACCAAGTCCTAAGGCTTGGTGCTGTCTTTGCCTCAGCACTTCTTAGAGCCATTTCATTCCTTGAACGCAATTGGAGGAACCTATGTGATGACATAAGAACTGGCCACCTAAGTAACTCAATCATTGACCCTGGATGCAGGTCATGCATGTCATCACTGCTTTCTTCACCTGATCCAACTCTTGCTGATGAGATCAGTGAAATTTGCAGCCAAAAGTGTTGGAAGGGAATCCTGTGCAAGCTTTGGCCTAGAGCAAAGTACATAGAGGCAGTGGTGACTGGTTCAATGGCACAATATGTGCCTGCACTAGAGCATTACAGTGAAGGGAAATTGCCCTTGGTGTGTACCATGTATGCTTCGTCTGAGTGTTACTTTGGGGTCAACTTAAGGCCTTTGTGTGACCCTAAGGATGTTGCTTTTACACTATTGCCTAACATGGGGTACTATGAGTTCATCCCCCTTGGACATAATGGGACATTGTTGATGGACTTTGATGAAGAGGAGCAAGTCACCAATGATAAGCTTGTTGATTTGGTGCATGTCAAGCTTGGTTGCTTTTATGAGCTGGTCATCACTACCTTTGCAGGTGAGTCCTACTGTTGCATTTTCGTCCTAGCTATAGCCCTTTTAGGCCATCCATACTTTTTGCCTACATATATAACTAATCATTCTTGTATACATAGATATACACATTAAAAGCCAAATTTAGATCAGGCAAACTAGTTATTAAAAGGAAGGGTGCAGACTGCAAAGTAATTCATCATAAACTACCTACTTAATGGCATGCAGAAGAGTTCATTAGCATAGGAAATGGTGTTGCCATGTTGGTGAAATACCTGGAAATAAAAATCATTATTATTATAAAGGTATTTAGA
>JAVHNL010000059.1:0-25000 GCA_031216105.1 Dalbergia cultrata
ACTAATTGAGAATAAATATTAAATAAGTTTAAATTAAAATGTAAAATTATGTGTAAAAAATCTGTAAACCAATATATAAATACTTATAAATCATATAGTCATATACACTTTTTTTAGTCCTCTAATGTGGTGTAAATGTTGATGTGAGTGTGCAAATATCCAAATATCATTTTTGTTCTTCAAAAGCTAAAATAATGTATAAATTAAAGTATTTAAGAGATTAAACTAATATTTTGTTTATCTTTAGAGAATCAAATTACTAATTTAGTTTCACTAAAATAGTTTATAAGTAATTAATGACATTAAACTTACTCTTATAGAAAATCAAACATGCTATTCGAAACTACTCATAATTCATCCTTTATTCATTGATCGGTGCTATTTAGCCTGACTCCCTTGGCCAGAGATTGTTCCAGAAACAATTAGCATAATATGATTTGGCCAAAGATTAAGTTCATAAACATGTTTGAACATATTGTCAATATTTCTTAACAAAACGTAGGAGAGAATATGTCAGAAACAAAAATAATTTCTGGGGCCATTTTACGCACCTGCATTCGTACAGAAAACAAAACACCCATCATTTCTCCTTTGATTCTCATTAAAAATAAAATAATCTGATTTTCAATTTCTACTTCATTTTTATCTAAGTTTTCTTCCCCAAACTCTTTTGAAGCAAAAAGCTAAAATGTAACGGGCTTCCCCAATATATTTCTCGCTACACTTGCTGGATACGCTGCATATCTGATGGGTACCGACCACCAAACCAAAGGTATAGCATCATTTTTATTATTCTCTCCTTAAACTTTTGTGTTGGTTGTACCCAAGTCATTTATTCAAGACTAAGATCAATACAGTCTAAGAACAATTACAAAACTAAGCTTGGTCTCAAGAGTTGGTCTTGTGCTGTTATTGACAATTTTGGAATCACCTTGGGAATCATTATGCGAGTCCCCTTGGGCTTTATCTTGAGATTCATTATCATGTGCCCTATCTATGACCATAGACTGCATTATCACTACAGAAATTCCGTCTCTCCATCTTAACTTGGGAGCATTAGAGGATGAATCATCAAAACTTCTCTCTGAATAGAAATGCTTGGATATAAGCTTCATTAGAGAAGGATCATTCTGGTACTTTGTCACCATTTCGTCATTAATTGAAAAACACAACTCACAAGGGAGAAGATCCAGTGTAGTTAAGAAAACTAAATGAGCACTAGTGTAGTTAAGAAAAACTAAAGTCACAGACCTGCCCAAGCAGCAATAGCGCCAGCAGTTAAATCCCTCACAGCTTTGGATTTAATGACAGAAGAATATTTACATCCTGAGGTGTCAACTTTTCCTAGGAAAAAAGAAAGGGATGTTTATTTGGTGATAATGAAGATAGCACCAACACCAAGTCCAGTTTCAATGAGATTTCACAAGTCTAAACTAAACAGCAGTCTTTTCCAAAGAATTCTGAAAGCATATAATCATAACCCTCCATCCAATTAAGAGCAGAACCTAATTTAACTCAAAATTTGCCACAGTGCAAAAGCATTTATCACAAGGGCGATATGAGGATGCTATATTAGCTGCCTTCCCTGACCTCACAATTCATATCCCACATACGAATTAATTTTAGAAGTCCCAAGGGACGTGAAATATGTTTGATGAAAAATAAATTGACTAAAATAAATTCTAATCCGATTGATGAACCAACGTGATTACCAAATTCAGACAATTCAACACTGAAATTGCTAGAATTGAAATTGCATTAATGAAAGAAGCTGAATACAACTGTAACAGGAACTTAAAACTAAAGGAAAAAGAGAACCAAAATATAGTGATTATGATTGTGCGTATTTTTAAGCCAACTGCTACCCACATTCTTGTCCACCTTCATGCTTTTATTCTTAGGCAGGGCTGATTTCCTGGACCTAAACCGTACCATTCCTCATCCTACTGGACCAAGTGAAACTAATGCTAAATTATTTCAACTGAACATAAGCAAGAATCAATGCCCTCCATAAGATGCAGGACTTGGAATAGTCTTCAAAAATGAAGTCCTTGCAGTAAAATCGGTTGAAAAACGTCCTGAGACGGCCATGGTAGCCGTGTTACTTCCAAACTTCTCAATTCCCCTAGAAATCATACACGTGTGACTTGCCTCTACAACTACTATCACGTCTCCACCAAACAGTGGAGAAATGGTTTCTGCTATCTGCCTGGTAAGCCTTTCCTGAACTTGAAGTTTGAAACCATAAAAATGTACTACTGATTGTAGAAGAGATTTTCCAATAGGGTTTAATCCATCAGAGATGTAGTATCCTATGTGAACAACACCTTGAAATGGAAGTAAATGATGCTCACATTGTGACCAAAAAGGTATGTTCAACTCAGAGTATGGTCTTTTGCCATTTAAGTTAACCTCCCCATTGGTGTTCAAAAGATATCTCCCACCATGAAGAAAGCCATTCAGCTTCATATCCAAGCCACTGTTTTGGAAGTTCATCAGCCATTTCACAAATCGGCTAGGAGTCCCCGTGAGCTCCTTCCTTAATGGATCTTCTCCCAGAGACTTGATAATCGAAGCTACTGCAGTAGCCATCACGGGATTGAATGACTGAGTTGAGAAGGAAACTTTGGCAGAAAGAGTAGACAAAGAAGGACACCAACATGGGTCAGATGATCCTCTAGAATGAATTTTTTCAATATCAATACCTCGGAATTTAAGAAGGCCAAAAAAATCAGCCCATTCATCTGCATTTTTGTCTTTGAAAACCCCAGAACCTGAAGAAACAAGTATCTTCACCCATCCTTGGTGGATTGAATCAAGAAAGGGTGATTGTATGTCTGGTAAGTGGATATGGGAACACTGAAGTATGACAGCAACACCTTTAGGCTCTATTCCCTGATGCAAAGCAGAACATATTTCATCTGCCAGACGCTGAGGCTCTTGAAGTCGTTTTGCAAATACACCAGCAACACGAGAGAATTTGCTTAAACCAAGAACTCTTTGACCAGAAGGGACATAACCAACATGACATTTGATCTGGAATGGAAGTAAGCAGGATTCACAATAGGAAAAAAAGTCTAGATCTCGGACAATCACCAGTCCACCTACTCCCCCTGCATGACCAACTCTATTATCCAGACCAGCTTCAGGGAATAACGCATCTTGAATGATGCCTTTCACCTTTTGTCCATAACCTGGAAGAAGATCTCCTTATGATTAGAAAGAGCAGTATTAAAGTAAATATAGTGATTTTTTTTTTCCTTCTTAAGTTAACACAAAGCTATAGGTGCAAAGGGACACACTTAAGTAGAAAATTGATGGAGAAAGGTAAAGGGCAAGGAGGCAAAAATGAACAAAAACATTTCTGTGTAGGTGAACTACACATTATAATCTTAACCATTCACATCCCAAGCATTTACAGGAGGTGTAGCAACTCACAACATGGTCATAGAAGTTGGATATCAAATAGAATCATAATTCATGGGTAATTATGTGTTGCAGAATAAAGTAAAAAGAAATTGAAGCTAGATGCCAAAATCTTCCATCTCTCGTATAAAACAAGCAAAGTTAGGTTACCGAAATGTACAATGTCAGGGAGCAATAAAAGCCTCGCTACAGCTGCAGCACAGGTTCAAAGAAAAGAAGCAAAAGAGAGAAAAAATAGAGAAATAGCAAATGTATCTAGCAACTGCCTCAACGGGATTGAATGCATAAATTACTCGATCTTTTAATGCATAAATTAGTACTCTCTACTCACTCCCTAAGTCACCCCGTCAATTTTATCGATTCAGCGGGCAGACCAGACTAGTCACTTGGAGAAGACAAGTAGTTTACTGTGAAAAGCACTTGGGAGTGGAGAGAGCCCTTCAATGAGTGACAGTTTTTTTTTTTTTTTTTTTTAACAAAACAGAGAGTTTTATGATCAAAGGAAAATGAATTCCCATAACTGTAATCAGCCTTTTTTTTTTTTGTAGTTTTTCTTTCCCAGGAAGAAGATAGTCAAAGGAGGGTTCAATTCCACATATCCAGCTAACTAACAAGAATGATCTTAGAACCAAAAGGTTTTGATATAACACCAGGCATGGTTGAATTACCCATAACAAAGATAGAAAGTAACAACAACCATCACTATTAACTTCTAAATAAGTAAAGATTGAACATAATTAAGAGAGCAAGTTGCTTATACATCTTTCGAGAGCATATATATATATATATATATCTTAGAAGTACCATTACCAAACTGCCATGTTTAAGATGGTATTCACTGTTCTGTACTAGGCTTATAACTGCCTAGACTTCAAAAGATGATGACCAAATAATATCAACAATAATAATGAAATAAATCATATTATTGAAGAAAGTTAAGGAGGACAGTCACCTGTGGTTGCTTCACGAAGTGCCTTTGCAACACGAAGTGGTGTATTTTTAAGGCCTTCCCTGTTTATATCTTCCCCGAGACCCAACAACAAAACATTCACAGCATCTTCAATGGAAGCTCCATTCCCCTCAAAACCCACTTCACCACGTCCAATACTCACTCCATTATCAAGCTCGGCAAGCGAACGCCCATCATTCAAACAGCCCATTGAAAACCCCACAAATCCTACAATAAAGAATGCCAAAACAAAAACCACCTGCCCAATATGCCAAAAACCCAACAAACAACACAAAAAGTAAAAAGCACAAAAATTCTCAACTTTCCAACGACAAAGTCAAATCTTGGCACCAATCCAACTGACAACTGTCTTGATAGGGGTCAGCAAGATGGCGTATAAATAGCTCAAAACAAATGATGGGTCCCAGACCAAAAATATAAAAAAAAATGATGGGTCGAACAGACAGACAGCTGAAATAATCTCGAGAACAACATAAAAACTAAGACCGACCCAGATGAGTCCAAGCTCTCATAAACCACAAATCACGAGCCAAGCAGGGAGCTGAGACGTTATGAAGGAATAGGCATGCAAGAAAGGATGGCAGAGATCGCATGCAGTGAAGAATAAGCATGGAATAATAGGACGCGGAGAAGAATGGAGTAAAAAGAGAGGCCAACAGAAATATATATTGGGTTAGTGTGGTTTTGGCGACAATGCAGAACGAATGTGGTGCACGTCTTCCCACACTCCTTCATTAATATTATCGAATTGGGTCTAAATCTCATAAGTGATACAATGAAAAAAAAATCAAACCAAATAAAAACTCGAGATCAAATAAAAAAATCTAATCAAATAGAATAATTTGACTTAACGCCATTACCAAAAGAAAAAGATTTGATTTAAGGCGACCTAATCCGTCCCTAGCACAACCCCAGCGGCCACCGTTATGTAAAATAACAGAATTAATTTTTTTTAAAATTTTGGAATTACTTGATCTGTATTGATTGAGAAATTTGACTAATCCATAGGGTGAGTAGGTATTGGAAACTTGAATGGATCTTTCGTTTATTTTTTGTTTCGTTTTGTACAGGATTTGCAAATGTTATTGATGGATCTTATCAATTCCTTTCAACTGGTTTTATTGACTCTGCAATTGTTCGATTTCGTTCTCCAAGTTTGTCATTGATCATAACCGCATGTTGTTATGGATTGATCTGGCGGTTTTATACAGTTCATATTTATGATTATTGTGGTGGAGGTGGGGGAGCTGGCATTGTTGGACTTGGTTGCGTTGCCAGCCTTCAGGAAGGGGTTGTTGTAGATGGGAGGAGGGGCAGGAGAAGGGTACTGACTGGCTTCAGTGTTGGTGGTGGTCTTCTTTTCAATTCTTAATTCTGAAAATAAAACATTACATTAGGATTCACAAGCAGATTTCATATGTTTAAGTTTATGGCGAATTTTTATTTTTAAGCCATTGGATGAATATCATTTACATTAGATAATTGGATCTAATAATTAATAAATAAAAATTTATAATAGATCAAACAAATATTATCCATAATAAAATATCGATAAAAGTGGCTAATACATTGAAACATTTAAAAATATTGGGATATGCAGAGGAAGAGGTCATTTTCTTTTTTCTCGGAACTTGTGCTCTGAGATGTACCGTACCAACGGAAAAAACTTGAGGAAAAAATCCCAACTACCATGGTCCCTTACCAGGCGGGCCCCCCTTCGCGCTTTTGATTTTGATTTACAAACATGCGCTGATTTTCCCTCTTCCTCCCCCTACGCGCAATGCCACGAATGAGAACAGGAAGGAGTGAAAGAGATAAACAAGACAAGAAGGAAGTTTTTTTTGATGGAGGGTAGAAGAGAATGAGACTTTTCCCTCTTATAACTCAATAAAAATACACTCTTTTTTTTTTCTTTCCATAATCATAGCATTGTCATCACAACTTTGGTTTTTTTTTTTCTTTTCTTCCCCAAATTACCCTTCCATATCCCATATCATATCTACACACTTATTTTGTAGTGTAGTACAGTAAAAGAGTATATTGGTATAGCGTAAGTTTGATTATATGCATATATCATTTCTCTTTTTCTTTTTATTTTGATCAATTCTTTTATCATAGCAATTGAAAGGATATTACTAACCAGCTTAATGTTTAGTTCGTGGTCAAACGGGTCTAATTGGTCGATTTGATCCAGTTTCCTCTTGCATGGTAAGAATCAATGATAGCTACATATTCTCTACCCGATATTGGAGACTAAGTAATCTCTATTCTTTTTTTTTCGTTCCAAACAGTTATATTTTACAGTAAAAAATATTAAATATAGAGTAAACTTTCAATTTGATCATTCACAAAATAATATTGGACAAATTAGTCCTTCAAGAAAATAAATATCTCCTTAGTTCCTTATGATTGAAATATGATAAATTAATTCCTAATAATTATAAAATTTGATCAACTTGGTCCATAATAAAAATATAAATAGGATAAATAAGTCCATCAAAATATGGAGAAAAAATTAATTTTTCCTATATTTAGAATTGTGAGAAACTAATAAGGGTATTTTCTTTTTTTAAGGGTCAAATTTGTCACACTGTTTTTCTTAAGGACTAACTAGGGGTTTACTCAATTACAAAAAGGAGAGCATTATGTATGTATGTTATATAATTTTTTAAAAAATACCTAATAAAATATAATTATAAATAATTTTTATTGAATATAAATTATAACTGTATATAATAAAAGTAATAAAAAATTTAAGAAAATTTATATTGGTAAACAAAAATATATGAATAATAATGCTTATCCTTGTAATTAATGACATTTGTTATTTTTATTATAATTTCATTTTATTAGGCTTTTGCTCTTGATTATAAGTATTTGACACAGCGAAAGGATAATATTATTTGATGTGATACGATATTTTATACAATGAGATAACAAACATTGCACTATATTAGAATATTAATTGTGTAGAATCAATATCATAATATTTAACTCACAAGGTCTAACACAATGTGTTGTTAGTTAGGCTCGTTAAGATACTAATCGTATGTACGAAGAGGATATTATAACCAGAATCAAAATCGAGGTCTATGAACTATGTCTTAAGGGGATTTGTCACTATTTTTTGCAATGAATGCCAGGATTTACCTAAAAAATATCATAACATTTAATGATTTTAATGTATTATATAATAAAGTTTAATATTAGTGTACTTACAAAGCGGACAAGTTTTACATTTTTCATTCGGCTATAGATTTCAATTTGCAAAATTTTACAAAACTTTTATTTGTAAATTATAACATTTTCAAGTAACTATAAATCATTTAAATATTGAGAATATAACCACGAGGCATAAGACAGTAGCTAAAACTCCTTAAATGTTTAGCTGAGATTTTATTTGTGATGGACTGACGGCTTGTATAAATAATGACTAGTCACTAGTACAGATTTTATTTTCTCTTTGAATGGTTACAACAAATGAAAAGCAAAATAGAAAACAACCCCAAAACACCTTTGCATTTATATGAACTAAAGGGAATAATCATCCACTCAGGTGCATCAAAACTGCTCTTTTCTTTTTAGTACTATTATTTCATGCACAATGGTAAGGTTATTCTTTTGTGACCTAGAGATTAGTTGTTTAAATCCTGAAAATAACTCTTTATAAAGTGGATATAAGACTACATTACATACATTTACTCTCCCCAAATCTCATCAGGGGGACTTTGTGTAATGGATCGCCTTTTTACTATTATGCACAAGGTTTTGGAGTGTGAATTACTCAAAGTTTTGCAGGATAATGGTTCCACTGATCTATTTTATGCATAATAAAAGTTCGGATTAGCTTCTCTTTTTCATGAAAACCAATTCTATGTTTCCATGAAAGGAAAAGAGAGAGAGGGGGCAGGGATACCAAACAAGGGACCATTTGGAAAGAAAAAGAAGGATGAGTTGAAAGGACCCTTTATCTGAAATAGCACTCCTTGCTATAGATTTTATTACTCCTACAAAACCAGAGTTCTATCTGCCTTTTCCTCATCTTCCAAACTCCTCTGTTCTCGTCACTCCAATGGGAAACTTGACGAATCACCAACTTGAGAAGTGCTGGTTGACCTTGCATTATACTTGTTTGATGAACTTGGCGATGAAGACAAGTCAGTTGACCTACTCCTTTGCATCTGCCTCATGCCATCAGCGACTTGAACCGCTGGATTCGATTTGATCTTACGGCAGAATGACATGTGAGCTTTGACAGCTTCTTCCATGGCAGACAGCTTCTTCCCTCTACTATCTTTATCTCTGACTGCTTCTGAGCACAACCCACATAGCCATTTGCCATCAAATTTAGACTTCACGTCGCTAATATAATCTTGGGTGCAATCCTCTTTCAAGCCACAGCACCCAGACTTGGCTGATTCAATCTCCATATCTTTGTAGTGTGTACTAGACTACTAGTGTAAGTGTAACTAGCTCTTGTTTCCTTTTGTAGATGATGAGAATCTTTCTTCTCCAAAAGGGATTAGGCAAGCAGGACAGGGTAGTGTAAGGGAGGGATGAATTTTTCTTTTGGTTGGATTCAAGGGCAATGATGATAGAGGTGGTCTTATTTATTAACTTTTTATGTTGAAAAATTCTTCAAATATATGAGAGCAAAAGTAAAACATTTGCTTTGTTTCATTTACACGTTAGTTTTATAGGTCATTATTGTCTTCCGCTTTTCCAACATTTTTCATGTAATGATTGATGTGTTAATTAATGAATCGAACAGATCAAATAATTTGCCTTGCTCTCAAAGCACCTAAGAATCTCTCTTTTTATGTTGGCATGATGTTGTGTTTCTCACTTGGGGTTGTTGGACATGGTATTGTTGCTTCAAGAACTAGTAAGTGTTTGTTGTTACTGCCATAATTTCCTCCACGTTGTAAGGGACATGGGGGCAGAGGAAAAAATAAGACCACAGTGGTCGGAGGGGCCTTTACTGGCCCTCCTTTCCCACTACCATACCATTCACGGATTAACAATGAAAAAAGCCATAAAACAGAAAATGAGAGATAAGACACAATCAATACTTTAAAATGATGCAAAAATGTTTAAACTTTCTACAATACAATGTATTATAGATTTAAAGAAACAATATAATGTGTTGAAGTTAGGTAGCAAGTTCTCAAATATCCAAGGCGAGGCTAGAGCTTGCCATGCTGCTTCACTGATATATAGTGACCATCTTCAAAGATGCCAGCTCTATATTCAAGTTTCTAATACCAAATGTAGTGCTCTCTCAAAGCACAAGCTAGGACGACAAGAAGAAAATGTATAATAATAAGACAAGGTTTTGAAGTCACTGCATATAAAAACACAACAATAACCTCTATCCTTATGTGCACATATAGTTATATCAACATTAATTTTCATGAGTTCAAAGGAAGAACTCCACTTACTTCAATCCCTTCAATTCCTAGATTGACCTTCCCCTGCATTTGTACAACCCAGTACAATTGTGCTTCAAGGAATTTTACCAAGACATGAAGAATAATATCGGCTTCCAAGTCTCACTCTGGGTTGTTGTAGATGGGAGGAGGAGGAGGAGGAGGAGGAGGGTACTGGCTACTGACGACTGACTGGCTTCAGTGTTACTTCTTCTTTTCAATTATTAATTCTGAAAATAAAACATCACATTAGGAGTCACGATAAATTATAAGGTAGATCTCGTATGTTTAGGTTTACTATGATCCTTCTATTTTTAGTTATTAGATGAATACATTTTACGTTGAATGATTTGATCCAATAATCAATAAATAGGGGGTCTATAATTGACCCACATACATGAGATCCATCATAAAACTCGCGTAATACATTGAAAGTGAGAACGGCAAGGATAGATGGGTTTTTTATGGAGAGTAGGTGAGAGTGAGACCTTTTTTTCGAGTTAGTGTTCATTTTAGTCCCTCACTTTTTATTATTGAGTCATTTTAATCCCTGACTTTTAAAATGAGTCAAATTAGTCCCTAACATTACAAAATGTGAGTTATTTTAGTCCTTTAACCCAATTGTAGTTAATTTTCTATCAATTAAATGATGATTAATAACATTAAGTGATACCTTGACATACCATATGTCATCTAAAGTAGAATATATTTTAAAATGACTTATTTTGATGTTTAAAATTATATAAAATAAGTCATTTAAATATTCATTATACATTTTAAATTGACTTATTTTGTACAATTTTAGATACTAAAATAAATTATTTTAAACTTCATTCTATTTTATATGACACATAGTATGATAATATATAACTTAATGTTGCATATCATCACCTAATTGATAAAATGTTAAATAAAAGTGGAATAAGGGACTAATTTGACTCACATTTTGTAATATTGGGGACTGATTTGACTCGTTTTAAAAGTGAGGGACTAAAATGACTCAGGAGTGAAAAGTGAAGGACTAAAATGAGCATTAACTCCTTTTTCCTCCTTTAACTCAATAAAATTACATTTTTTTTTCCAAAATCATGGCATTGTCATCATAGCTTTGGGTTTTTATTTTTCTTTTTTTTCCTTCCCCAAATTACCCATTTCCTATCCCATATCATATCCACGTACTTATTTTATTGTGTAGAAGGGTTGAAGAGTATAGTAGTACAGTGTAAATTTGATTATGTGCATGTTTTATTCCTTTTTTTTCTTTTTATTTTGATCAGTTCTTTTATCATAGCAATTTAAAGGACATGACTGATTAGCTTAGTGTTTAGTTCCCAGTCAAATAGGTGTACCTGGTCAGTCTGATCCGGTTTCCTTTTACATGGTAAGGATCAATGACAACTTCATATTTTCTACCCAACATTAGAGACTAGGTAATCTCTATTCTTTTTTGTTCCAAATAGTTATATTTTATAGTAAAAAAATATTAAAATGTAAAGTAAACTTCCAATTTGATCATTCACAAAATAACGTTAGACAAATTAGTCTCTAAAGAAAATAAATACCTCCTTAGTTCCTTATGATTAAAATATGATAAATTAATGCCTAATAATTTTTAAAATTAGATAAACTTGGTCCCTAACAAAAATATAAATAGGACAAATAAGTCCATCAAAATATTGAGAAATGATTAATTTGTCCTATATTTAGAATTGTGAGAAACTAATAAGGGTTTTTCTTTTCTTGAGGGTCAAATTTATCCCCCAATTTTTTTTTAGGGCTATCTAGGGGTTTACTCAATTAGAAAAGGGAGAGAATTATGTATGTATTTCATATAATTTTAAAACAAAATACCTAATAAAATATAATTATAAATCATTTTTATTCAATATAAATTATAACTGTATATAATAATAGTAATAAAAAATTAAAAAAATTTATATTGATAAATAAAAATATTTGAAAAATAATGCTTATCCATTAATTTGTAATTAATGACATTTGTTATTTTTATTCTAATATCATTTTATTAGGCTTTTGCTCTCGATTATAGTATTTGTCATGGTGAAGGGATAATATTATCCGATGTGATACAATGTTTTATACAACGAGATAACAAGCATTGCACTATATTAGAATTTTATCTAACCTGCTCTTTACTAATCTTATCGTGTAATGTGTGTCAACATGCTCCAAGTAAATAATTAGGAATTGACCAAGGAACCAAAAAAAAAAAATGAAAATTAGTAAAGACAATTATTAACATCAAATCAGGGAATTAAATAACTAAAAAATTTTGACATCTATTTAAAAAGAAAATGAATATTAAGTCTATTTAATTTAATATGAAAATAAAAGGTACAATGATTGCCTCACGGATCAAATCATGTCAAAGGAATTATAATTGTGATTAAAAAGTTAATGTCACAACCAGATTTGGACAATAACCAATAACCGGAGCCTAAGAGGACTCCTTCCCCAGGCAAGCCATTAAAAACTTTTTAAGAGAAAAAATTAGCGGACATTCCTCTCTTTCTCACTAATTCCCATATTCATATCACCTATTCAGACATATATAACTAAATTGCACTGTACCTTTGTTTTTGGTAACCCAAGGTGGGTTGGGGTCAAACTAGTGAAAAGATATTAACCAAAATATTTGCCAATCCTGCAGATCAAAGCTCCTAGTTCACACGCATTTAATATCCTTGCCATCCTCCTTGCTATTGGCATTATGAAAGCTAAAATGGCATGAATTAAGAGGCCTGTGCACAACTCAAATGGTTCCTTGGCTCCGTAGAAACAACGGCAAGGAAAAAGAAACGTGGATACATACACTTTCAGGCTCAAGAAGTATGAAACAGATCAAGAAAAGTATGATGAACCCAGAGGAAGTCCGATACAGCATAATCTGCAACATATCCTTCAAATATCACAGTATAGTATTACGTATTAAATGATAATTAACATATAAGGAGTACTCCCCTTTCTGGAATACTAGTCGAGATCAAATCTGAACAATGTTGAGAAAATAGAAGCATTATCCTGACATATTAACTTCTGCAAAAGTTAGCTCAAAGTTAAACAGCTGCATGTTCCGAGTTTGAAAGGTCCTCATGATTACGCATTCGACGCCTACGGTGAGATCTTCTAGGGGCCCGATTATGTGCTCCTGATGGTTTATCTGGGGTATTTGGATGATGAATCTCCTCCGGTGGAGCAGCATTACCAAAAATACAATCAAAAGGGTCTAGCTCTGTCATGATATCCTGACCAGCTTTTATCTGCAATGAAAAACAATAACAACCAAGCCTTTTATCTGCAACGAGAATATGCGTGACAAAAAATAACAAATCTGAAACCCAAAACTCTGCTGAAAAAGTTCATCCTATTGAAAATTTGATAGTTTCCCATAATAAATGTATGTATAGCAACTTTTCTATAGACTAATTTGGGCAGAGTACATATTTGTTACAGACATCAATCAAGTTCCAAAATCATCAATGATTGAAAAGCTTATCAAAGATTTGTCCATGGATGACATAACTACTGCAAAGAGGGAGTTCACCTGTTACATTATATTCTTCATATAACAAGTAGGAAATCAAATGAATTCATGATTGAACATTTTTGTCAATATTTCCTAAGCAACATAGGAGAGAATATGGCAGAAACAGAAATAATTTCTGGGGCCGTTTTATGCACTTGCATTCACACATAGAACAAAACATCCACAATTTCTCCTTTGATTCTCACTAAAACGTAATTTGATTTTCAATTTCAACTTCACTTTTATCTATGGTTTCTTCCCCAAACTTTTTGAAGCAAAGAGCTAAAATGTAACAGGCTTCCCCAATATATTTCTTGCAACACTTACTGGATCTGCTGCACATTTAATGAGTAACAACCACCAAACCAAAGGTATAGCATCATTTTTATTATTCTCTCCTTAAACTTGTGTTGGTTGTGCCCAAGTCACTGTATTCAAGAATAAGATCAATGAAGTCTACGAATACTTACAAAAGTATGCTTGGCCTCAAGATTTGGTCTTTTGCTGTTATTGACATCTTTGGAATCACCTTGGGAATCATTATGAGAGCTGCCTTGGGCTTTATCATGAGAGTCATTATCATGTGCCCTATGACCATAGACTGCATTATCACTAAAGAAATTCCGGTATCTCCATCTTAACTTGGGAGCATTAGAGGTTGAATCATCAAAAATTCTCTCTGAATAGAAATGCTTGGATATAAGCTTCATTAGAGAAGGATCATTCTGGTACTTTGTCACTATTCTGTCATCAATCGAAAAACACAACTCACAAGGGAGAAGATGCACTGGAATCAAATAATATGTATAAAGATAGGCATAAAATGCAGGAGAGTCTACAGAAAATTTCTTTTCTCTTCACTCATCACCCACCTTCCTAGACTAGAAATGTAGTCACTGGTCAGTGACAATGCACACTCAGGGATACCAGGGAATGTGGTATTAAAGAAAGCCGACGCACAAACAGAAATAGTTCATCAAGCGGAATCAACTAAAGATGAGAAGACCTACATATTTGCTAACTCCTTCTGCAATATACTCCCATCCAATGTAAGAATCTGATCTGCAGAAGAATACCAGGATCTTCCAAATGTCCATAGTCCAAAGAAAGCACCAGCTCCTGCAAAAAGTGATAAGAAAGCAAACAAGGGGAAGGTACAAAGGCCTTAGCAGATATAAAGATCAAAATACAAATAAGTGATGTATGGCAAGAAGGAAATGTGTGGTTTCTCCTACCTGCTGAAAAGTTGATTCGAAATGGTCTACTGAGTTGCCATGTTGCTGCCACAAAGGAATAATGATTATCAGCATAGATGAAAAGGCAGGAATGAGAAAGAACTCTGTGGAAAACAACTAGCTAACCTAGTCACAATTAAAGATATCATGTTCCAGAAAAAAGAAATCCCATGTATTAAAGTAATACTAATTGTAAATGAGCACCAGTGTAGTTAAGAAAACTAAAGTCCCAGACCTGCCCAAGCTGCAATAGCACCAGCAAATGCTCCACCAGTTAAATCCCTCACAGCTCTGGATTGACACGACTGAAGAATATTCACCTCCTGAGGTGTCAATTTTTCCTGGGAATAAAAGAAGGCATATTTATTTGGTGATAATGAAGATAGCACCAACACCAAGTTCAGTTTCAATGAAATTTCACTAGTCTAAACTAAACAGCAGTCTTTTCCAAAGAATTCTGAAAGCACATAATCATAACCCTCTCATCCAATTAAGAGAAGAACCTAATTTAACTCAACACTTGCCACAGTGCAAAAGCATATATCTGTTATATCCAAATTGCTAACATATCACGGACTGAAATTGAGTAAAGAAATAATCAATCTGCGCTGTCTGGTTTCAGAATCAACAAAATGGCAGCCAGAATACAAACGGAAAAAATAAGTATAAGAGCAAAACGCTGAATCAACATGATCAGGGATACATACCCAGTAAAATTAATTTCACAAGAATGATTTTTGATAATGGAATCAAATATTGAGATTAAAAAATAAAAAATGAACATAGAAGTGAAAGGTAGAGATGAAAAAAGGGCACCTTTTTGGACCTGAGAACTTGCCCAAGATCGAATAAGGCTTCACCCATTTGGGTCCCCAATAAAAAAACATAGAAGTGATTGAATGATGAACAAGTACGTACTTCCCTCGCACACTGTCACCCACTCCAAACAATTTATATTAGGTTCCCTTTGCGTATACTCCCTGCCTCCTGTTGGCCAACTTTTGAAATTTTTTATTTTTTTATTTTTAAAGTGAACAATGTTTTTTGTCGTAATATTTTTTATTTAATATTTGTTTGATCCTAATAAATTTTCTATTTAATTTTAATAAATTTAATAATATCAATTTAATCCTAACATTTTTAATTTTAATATCAATTTAGTTCTAACATCTTTTATTTAGTTTTGTTATAACCAAATTGATTCTAAATTAAATGTGTTAGAATTTTTTTTTCAATTAATTATTAGCCTCTTCCCTTTATTTTTTTTAGTTAAGCATGCAATGCTTTCATAATGATTTGATTTTGAAACCCCCTTAGAAAAAAAAAAATTTATATAATCACCAAATCATATAATGTTATATCAATAAATATGATTAACTTTTACATCATTATTGAAAAGTTGTTCAAATAGATAGATCAGGTTAAATGACCATTAATACATCAAAATTAAACTAATTTTCATGATTAGAAGTTTTTTTTTTCTTTTTTAAATGACATGATTAGAAGTTATTATTATCATCTTTCATCGTCTTTTTATTTTTATAATATTTTCAAATTTAATTTATATATCCTTAATGTAGCATCTAATTGTGTAATATCAATATCATAATATTTAACCCACGAGGTCTAACACAATGGGTAGTTAGTTATGCTCCTTAAGTTACTAATAATGTGTATGAAGAGGATATTATAACTCAAATCAAAATCGAGATCTATGAACTATGTCTTGAGGGGATTTGTCACTGTTTTTAGCAATGGATATCAGGGTTCACCTAAAAAAATATCATAATATTTAATGAGTTTAATGTATTATATAATACAGTTTAATTTTAGTGTACTTACAAAGCAGAAAAGTTTTACATGTTTTCATCCAATTATATATTTTAATTTGCAAAATTTTACAAAACTTTTATTTGTAAATTATAACATTTTGAGATAACTATGAATCATTTAAATATTGAGAATATAACCACGGGGCATAAGACAGCAGCTAAAACTCCTTAAATATTCAGTCGGGATTTTATTTGTGACAAACTAACAGCGTATAGAGAGAATGATTAGTCACTGATACCGATAGTAGATAATTAGGTATATCCAAAAAGATAATATGTAAATATGCTATGTTGTTTATATTTTTTTTTATAGAAATTATACCTAAGAAAAAAAAAACTCGTCATATATTTCTTAAAAAAAAAATTGACTCATCAAAGTATCCAAGGAATGTTAAATATATTAATGCTTACACAAAGTAAAAGGGGGAGCCTTGGTGCATCGACTCATGCACGGCTATCATTTCAAGTATTTTTACAATTATATTTCTTAGCTTAATCAAATCTTTGGATATCAACTTAATCAAATTTGTTATGTCTGGGAATCCAAATGAAGAGCATGAACGTATAGTAGTATCAGGAGGGCTCTCCACCACCCGAGTTCCTAATTCACAACTCCCAGCACAATTAACCAAAATATGTGCTACTCTATTACACGTGCTCAATCTGGGTACATTTATGTACTGTCTACATTCAAAGGATTGGAACCAGCTAGAATAGAGGAAGATATCTCTCTAAATATGTGCTACTCTATTACACGTGATCTATATTAATTTCACTTCCAGGCATTCCCTTGTTGACCAACTTCCATACATTAGCAGCGCCACATTCTAGCGTTACCTTCTCAATCATAGCTTCTAGCCCCGCACAAGCTGCAATAAGCTCTCCCATGTAATCCGCAACGCCATTTCCCCGTTGTGATCTTGCTGGTTGCTGATATAAAAGTACCTTATTTTCAAAAACCAGGTTGATAAAATAGTTTATAAATGGTTAGTCCTAACAAATATGTGATATATATAAAGTATATAAAATCTGACATCTTATACTATATTATAAGTCTAATTTGACAGGTTATTCAATATAATAGACTTTCTGTCCATTGTTACGGAAGACTACTGTAATAAAAGAGTTCGATAACTATCACTATTTAATTTGAAGGTGCTAGGTCCTTCCCTCACTCTACGAAACCTTGTAATATGTGAGGATTGCCAGCCCTTTTTGAAGTTGGTTTCGAAGGTCTATATATCAAATAGAGATTGTTGTGAGAGATAGGAACAGGTTTCACCATCGTAACGGTGTACATCTGTTCTTGAAGCGACGGCGGCTTCAACCTCGCGGGGTGTCTTCTACCTCACCTGGGTCTTGATATGGCAGTTGTGTCAAACCCCGAGGATGCTGTGAAGACACGGGTGATGAATATGAGGGTGGAGGCTGGGCAAAGTTATTGTTGTCAATGGGATTATTGTTGACCAATTTCTAACATCTGCCACACACATAGAATTCGCCCAACTGCCAACCGATTCCTTTGGATAAAATACTCCTTTCTTTGGGTTTCGATTTTTTGAAATCAACTGCATTGGGTTCCACTGATCTATTTTATGCAGAATAAAAGTTCGGATTAGCTTCTCTTTTTCATGAAAACCAATTCTATGTTGCCATGAAAGGAAAACAAAGAGAGGGGGCAGGGTTGAGGAGAAAAAGAAGGATGAGGAGAAAGCACCCTTCATCTGAAATAGCACTCCCTGTACAAAGGTAAAATGAAAACCTTAGCCATAAAGAAGCCTGCTATAACTTTTATTACTCCTACAAAACCAGAGTGCTATCTGCCTTTTCCCCACCTTCCAAACACCTCTGTTCTCATCACTCCAATGGGAAACTTGACGAATCACCAACTTGAGAAGTGCTGGTTGACCTTGCATTATACTTATTTGATGAACCCGGCGATGAAGACAAGTCAGTTGACCTTCTCCTTAGCATCTGCCTCATGCCGTCAACGACTTGAACTGCTGGATTCGATTTGATCTTCCGGCAGAATGACATGTGAGCTTTGACAGCTTCTTCCATGGCAGACGGCTTCTTCCCTCTGCTAACTTCATCTCTGACTGCTTCTGAGCACAACCCACATAGCCACTTGCCATCAAATTTTGCCTTCACTTCGCTAATATAGTCTTGGGTGCAATCCTCTTTCAAGCCACAACACTCACACTTGGCTGATTCAATCTCCATATCTTTGTAGTGTGTACTAGACTCTAAAAAGGATTAGGCAAGCAGGACAGGGTAGTGTAAGGGAGGGATGAATTTTTCTTTTGGTTGGATTCGAGGGCAATGATGATAGAGGTGGTCTTATTTATTAACTTTTTATGTTGAAAAATTCTTCAAATATTTGAGAGCAAAAGTAAAACATTTACTTTGACACGGTAGTTTTGTAGGTCATTATTGTCTTTCATTTTTCCAACATTTTTCATGTAATAATTGATGTGTTAATTAATGAATTGAATAAATCAAATAATTTGTCTTGCTCTCAAAGAGCCTAACAATCTCTCTTTTTATGTTGGCATGATGTTGTGTTTTCTCACTTGGGGTTGTTGGTCATGGTATTGTTGCTTCAAGAACTAGTAAGCGTCTGTTGTTACTGCCATAATTTCCTCCACGTTGTAAGCGACATGGGGGCAAAGGAAAAAATAAGACCACAGTGGTCAGAGGGGCCTTTGCTGGCCCTCCTTTCCTACTACCATACCATTCACGGATTAACAATGAAAAAGGCCATAAAACAAAAAATGAGAGATAAGACATAATCAATACTTTAAAATGATGCAAAAATGTTTAAACTTTTTACAATACAATGTATTATAGATTTAAAGAAACAATATAATGTGTTGAAGTTAGGCAGCAGGTTCTCAAATGTCCAAGGGGAGGCTAGAGCTTGCCATGTTGCTTCACTGGTGTATAGTGACCATCTTCAAAGATGCCAGCTCTATATTCAAGTTTCTAATACCAAATGTAGGATGACAAGAAGAAAATGTATAATAATGAGACAAGGTTTTGAAGTTGCTGCATATAAAAACACAACGATAACCTCTATCCTTATGTGCACACAGAGTTATATCAACATTAATTTTCATGATTTCAAAGGAAGAACTCCACTTCAATTTCTTGATTGAGGAATCCAACAAATTCCTCCGAATAATAGATTGACCCTTCCCCTGCATTTGTACAACCCAATACAATTGTGCTTCAAGGCATTTTGCCAAGAGATGAAGAATAATATCAGCTTCCAAGTCGCACTTAGGATACAAATAGTCATAGAATAACCCATTTTTTTTAACGAAATTAGGCCTTGTAAAAAAGATGTCAATAACTAACATATAGTCGGTTAGTGTAACACAAGCCCTTCCTCTTAACCATTAGTTTGGAGTTCGAGCCTTAGATGTGAAATAATTGGTATTAGAAGAGCAATGTTTCCTATGGAATTTCAAATATTCTAACATGATCATCTTCCATGAAGGGATATTTGTGAGATTAAAAATATAAAAGAAAGATTCTATGAAAATCATATGCACACAAAAAAATCTTAATCTTCTCAAGTAATACAATCTTCCATAGGGCACCAATAATCCCGTAGCAAACTAACATTAAGCAAAGGTCCGAATCATAAAATAGTGCGGCAAGGGAGTGGGGGCCGTTAATAGTGCTTGTGAATGCTGAATGGTGATTCTTTTATAGCATGTTTACGAAGTCTACATTTTTTTGGTCGTCCCTTCTGGTAGTTTGTCCAGTATTGAAAACTTCATTAATGTTCCACAAACTTCATTTTCACAAATCTACACGTATCGGTTTAAGATTCCGCTTTTTATTTATCATGCATTGAAAATTTTACTTCATTATATAACGACAGTCATACAGACCTTCTGTTTATAATTATGCTCCATGACAGTGCTTTTATTTACTTTAGGAGTTTAATTTCTATGCACTTTGTAAGTTTAATTACTATATCATAACAATATAAAACTTTTTTATAATATCATTTAATCGTGTCATAGTACTTATTATTTAAAATATCATACAAATGAGAGAATTTGATTTGATGGTCAGTGCATTCAAATTAAACTTTTTGATGTTACATATGCTTTATATTTAGCTTCCCTTTACTTGACTATGATAGTCTAATCCTTCTTTCTTTTCTCTCATCTACTGTCAAACAAGTAAAGGAGGAAAAAACTCTTGCAACTTAGGCAAGGCTTGTCCGTTTGGTTAATTCCATGAATGATGAGTGCCTGACAAAGTATTTTCCCTGTAACGGCTATGGTACGCGCATTAGCTTTTGCTTAGTGAGGTAATTCAGATACAATCACAATCACAAAGCTTCAAGCTTTGGATGGCCCCCAGCTGGACCGTATCAACAACACTTGATCAAGTAGATGTCACCATGTTTTTGCAGTGTCCTTGTCTCGTTTTGATTACATTGATCTTATAAAATAGTGCCTTGTATTTATGGACAATATGGCTTCATAAGTAGGAGAATGTTGTGTATGAATTTTCATTAGCTAGCTATTAGGATTGTGCTAGTCGAGTTAAATAGCCGACAAATGGATTTCTATATGAGATATTTATACACGAGGGTTTAATTAGTTTTTGGAGAAGTCATAAAAATAACACTGAAAGATTCTCAATAGATTGATAATTTCACCATTTTTTTCAAAAAATTCCTCACCAATGGTATTGCAACATGCAACAAATTACAGGGATGGTATGTAGCGATACACGTGTTAATCTGAATTAATACTGAAGTTTGTTTTATACGAAACTTTAGTTTTTCACACTAAACCACGTTAAAATTAATTGACAGATGAATGTGACACAACAATAAATTGACTACTTGTCCACACAATGCCGGAGGCTACTGTGGTGTTTGCAAGTTGAAAAAATATATAATTTTTCTGGCTTTATGGTGTTTTTTGGCTAGAATGACTATATGTCTTATCCTTATCATCATGTGTTTCTAGTGAATTATTTATATTCAATGCTTCTTAGCCGCCGCACGGCAAATATACAGCGTTGCCTGCTTGTATTGGCCACTCGACTCTGCAGTATTTCTAGCATGCAAGAATATTAGCATCGGCGAGTTGGTTATCGACTTGTAAAGTTGATATCCACAATGGAGGTCAAAATTCAAGCCCCACTTCACACTGTTGCACCTTCTGCTCCAATTAATAATTAGGCCACTTTTTATGTATCTCCTTTTCATTATGTGACGTCACGCTGACAAAATGTTAACATTATTGAAAAGGAAGTGACCAATTATTAGAGGAAGGATTATACAAATAGAATTTCCCGGAATCTATTCTTTTTCCTTGTGGCTTAGGGCAGCTATATATCCTTTCCCCCCCGTGATGCTTTCACTTACGATTTTGTATTTAATAATGTTGTCATGTCTTCTTGAATTCGGGGGCGTGGATTATCACAATTGGTCTGTCATTGCCCACGAACTCAAACCTTGAAATTGTCCTTAGAACAAAAAGAAAGCAAAATCAAAGTCGGATTTGGTGCATAATGAAGGAGGATGCCCATAGGAAAGGAAACATGGCACGTGCATGCATGCTCTATGGAAAGTTTGAAACGACCATACTATCCCACAAGATTTTGGTTTACATTGCCATATAAACATTTAATTATTCATTTCTTGCTCTTATTTCTAATTTTTCAGCGTATTTCTAGTACTCTATGCTTGTCTCAAAACAATATACAATTCTAACTTTCAGTCTTTCATCTCATCTACATGGCCACATCATTATTAAACCGCACAATATCAAAGCCAGCAATTGGTTAATGCCATGGGAAGAATCATATATAATTGAGTGGGTTTAACAAGTGGCAGAGCAAAAGCATGAATTTGAGGAGGTCAAATTTTAATGCTCGGATTATATTGAGTTGGACGGTAAAAATATAGATAAATTTTTTATAATTAAATTTTATATATAATTTTATACAGAGTTTAATTATAAAAAATTTACTATAATTACTCTATAGAAATATTATATTTTGGGGAGAAGCATGGTTCACATGTCCCCCGTGGCTCCAATTCTGGGTTTAACTTTATAACAGAATTCCAAGTATTAGAAAGATATTTTACGGTTGGAGTCTAGCATACCCCATAAAAACTTAAAAATAGAGAAAGAGATATTTTTCAGCCATAGATAAAACTTTATTTTATTCAATCTTGTTTTTCAAAAGTAATATATCAACGGGTAAAATACATAACTACCTTATCTTATCTATGCTATACCACTTGAAGAGAAGCATTTAAAAGGACCCTTTTGCTTGTGGAACCGATCTTGGCATCAAATTAATCTCACTTTCTATCCTTACATTCGAGGGTCCATAGCTTTGGAAACAGAAACTGACAAAGTCAGCAAAAATTTGACTTGAGGTAATTCATTTCTATTGAAACCAAAACAATTAAGACAAATCTCTGAGCTCTTGTCGCTACCATCACACCTATCGAGATCCGTTCGGTTTCAATCGGAAAATAGAAGCATGCATGGATTATACAATACAAACAAAACAATACACTGAGTATTGGAGCGAGTCTTGTGATAGGAGGTAAAGTTTGGTTTTTCTTTTCTCAGGAAATCATCAAGTTGATGAAGCAAGCATTATATTGTCATTTCCTAGTGAAAATTGAAAAGCCATCGTATATCAATTCATTCATTCCAAAGATGGGAGAGCTGCATGTCTGGTAGGTGTCCGGCAATTCCAGTTGCCACTAAATGATGTGTCCGAGTAATGTCTGGGAGTCACAAGCTAGTTCAGATTACAGCTAGTCTAAGAAAATTTAAGATATGACAGAAACATGACATTTCTGCTTCTGAGCAAGTGGAATTGTTTTAGGGAATCAGTACGTGTACACCTCCGTTTTTTGTAAAGGATCTGATCAATATGGCAGGTTTGAAGTTCAATACGTACTTTCCTCTAATTGAAGACTAGTTTGTTAGGGTTATTAATTATTGATTGTTGTCGACTAGTGTCATAAGCAAACATTGATCTAATTCTGCATAGGACATCTTTAAAAAATAATATATTCTTCTATTCCATCTCCATACAAATTTTTCTAAATACTAAATAAAGTAAGTTTTGATTATATTTTGTGTATTCAATATTTTTTTTTACTTCATTTAGTACGTAGAAAGCTTTGTAGAAAGATATATCATTGCTTATATTAAGTAATTAAACATAGTCCTATCAATGCAAGTTGGCACAGATGGATGAAGATATGTGTCCCTTAATCATTTATCCTGAGTACGATCTTACAGAAGATGGGAATGGAGCTGGCTTGTTTGGGAGAGTCACCCCTGGTCTTGGGCCTCTACATGCAGTACCCGAGGGATTAGCACCGTGCCTGATCCGGTGGATAACCTGGCCTAGACCAAAAAAAATAAAATGAAACATAGTCCTAAAAAACCTCTTAAAGACATGCCTGATTACTAAATTTGTAAGATGTTGATAAAATTAATGTCTTGAGATTTTAAAAACAATTGTTGCTTTATATGCTAAGTAGGAGGATATTTAAAAGGTTGTCTTAGAAGTAAATATCATTTTGCTGTTTGGAATTGGAAGTATATTTTAACATTTGTTAGATACACCGTCATTTAAGAAAAAGAAATTCTTAAATACTCTAAAATAAAATATACTTAACGTATGAGTTTGATTTTAATGTACAAATAGCATAAGAGAATGTTAAACTGATATCGATTTCAATCCTTTCATTTATACAATCATTTATATGATTGATGTGAAAATCAACCGTGTTTAAAATGTGAGTATTAAAATTAAATTCTTATACATACTATTTGTATCTTACTATATAATGTGAAAATCAACCATGTTTATTGAGGGTCCTGAATGGATAAGCTTTCACTTGTAGGTCATATCCACTACACTTCAAACCAATCATCGTTGCTGCTTTAATACTTTTCTCCGCCATCATAACCATTATTCTTATTGTCTCTCCAAAATTATAAAGGCAACAATCACACCACCAATCACCATCAAATTGCAACTGTGCATGAAAAATATTTCCGAGTTGCAAAAAGAAATTCGAGTTTTGAAGTTGACAAAAAAAATGTTCGTTTGATAATTTTGTATCTCCCGTATCCGATCATCAGTAACATTTTGGAAATAAAAAAAAATGGCTACTGCTTTCAACCGACAACTGAATTGCTTGAACCAATAGTTCCGTGGACCGAAAAATATCTGCTAGATATTATGTGTGCATGTGTATGGGGGCATCATTGGACGCAGATAGTCAACAGCCTCTAACCGAATAAGCAGGACCCTGTATTGGTGATGAAACTGTGGTGTCAGAACATTTGCCTTAATTTTGTGATTATGGGACATATGTCTTTATACCCACAACTAGTGTGCTCTTGGTATTACCTAGGTTAGTCAAGGTTTCAACTCAAGTTTTCAACTTGAATTCACTCATATAATCGTACCAATTCAAATTGACACAAACCTATTTGGAAACTCTAATCCAAAACACACACTTAGTATTTCTGAGTACCGAC
>JAVHNL010000590.1:0-25000 GCA_031216105.1 Dalbergia cultrata
TGCTTTTCAGAAAAGTTGCTAAATGTACTTAAACAGGCATAAAACGTTTATCTACATGGAAAAAAAGGTTTTCTAATATTATATTCGGTGGTCGTGCTTATAAAAGTTGGGGCAAATCAGTTATTGGCCTGCAAACTGATAGGCCTCAACCCTGCACAAGCAAACACATGTGCTTTGTAGATGCTTATGGATACACTGCAGGCAGAGATAGAAAGCATGGGAACCACGAGCTACCCTCTGATTTGTGCACCAATAGAATGTGAGACAATGAAAGAAATGGCAGCTTCCATGGTGAAGGCAAAAGCAGAAGGTGCAAAGATTGTTGAGCTAAGCATTGATTCCTTATCACTCTTTCACATTTCTGAGGTTGAGAGCCTCATAAAGTTGAGAACACTTCCTGCAATAGTGTCTTTCAGGTTTGTGATCTGATTTTGAGCTAAGCATTAATTAATGTATATTTCTTGCAACAACTTGCAAAACTTCAGTTCTCCCAATGACAATAGCCTTCAATTCCTAATTAAGGGACATAAATAAACATATAAGCTGGCATGACATTTAAGTTAGAGTTGTATTATTTGTACTCACAATATATGGTATATCATGTCGACTCACATCTCATCCATTGTTGGATGAGGTGTGAACCTCATTCAAATAGAGTTCACATCTCATCTAATAGTAGATGAGATATGAGTCAATACTGTACCTCATGCATTTTGAGTACAAATAATATATTTCTTTAAGTTATTCTCATTTATTTTTGAGGAGAAGTTATTAAGTTATATAGAAAGTACAAATGATGTTTGTACTTGTTTATGTGTTCGATTCATTTCCCGTAATACATAATATATGGCAAATATTAGTTTAACATTTAAAAATTAGTGTCCAATTGGAACACCTATTTCATTATCATTGGATATGATGGTGTCCTTCACTTTTCCACCAGTCTATAATATCTAATGGTGATAGAGTAGGTATTTCAATTAGACACTCATTTTTAAATATTGAAATAGCAATCCTCTATTATACCTTCCCCGCATATGGATTTCACAATTTGTGTGTGTGTGAAATAATAAGTCCCAATTTATCAACTATTCAATATCCAACAGTTTAATTAACTTGGTAGGCCGATCGCCACAAAATTACAATTCTATTTTTCAATTGTATTATTTTTATTATTTTCTTCCCATAATTCTAAAAATAGAAAATAAAAACAAATATTAAGTCTCAGCTATTAAATGTACAAACATATCAAACTATTTTTTCTTTATTTTGAGAGAACTTAAAAGTTTTTTTTTTTCAACTATTCCATTGATGAGATAAAAGCATGAAGTGCTACTACAGTTCTCTGCTAGAACCCATATGTATCACACAATAGCGGTAAGTTTGCAAGATACATTGATCAAAACCAAATACATGCTGACATAAAGCAGCATGTATAAATAGAAGAGAATAGAGGGCAATTTTTCATCTTCGCCCTTTTGGTTTTATTATGTAAGAAAACAAAAGTTATTTTTATTGTATGACAGTTGAATAAATTATAATATTGTAAATGAAATTAGCTGCTTAAAATAATTATAATGAAGTATACCCTATATTGTTCTTTCCATTTTCTTGATTTTTGTTCCTTATATTTTCTTTTCTTACATTCTCTCGTTGTACTAATTAACTTTTAAACTCTTCCCTTTTTTTTTTGGCATTACTATTTGATGTGTGCTTTACTTCCAGTACTCCATTAAGAAATTAAAGAAAAGGGGATTATTACTATTTTAACACCTAAAAATAAATATTTAATTGTGACAGTCATCTCATTATCATTAGATATGATAGATTAGTAGAAAAAGTAAGAGTCATTTTCACATCTAATGATAATAAAGTAGGTATTTTAATTAAATACTTATATTTATGTGTTAAAATAGTATTCCCCAATAAGTAAAAAGGTAAACTTGTCAGTATTGAAACCGAATGACATGTGTCCACCTCAAATATGCGTGGCAGTTAGTTGGTTATTTGAGGATTTTGTTTGATATTTTTTCAATTAAAAATATACTTTTGTATAAATTACATTGACTTTCTTTCAGATTTAGTGTAATTATATTTGATATATCTCTATTTTATAAAAGTATAATGACCTCCCATATATATAATAATTTATTAATTTAAGTAACAAAAAAGATAATTTATAGGATGTATATAGATGTTAGTTAAAATTATAATATTTTAATAATATTTAATTTAACACGCGCGCACCCCCGCGCGCGCACACATATATATATATATATATATATATATATATTGACTAAAACTTCCTCATTTAATCATTTTCATATGATAAAAAATGAATTTTATTCAATCAATATGTTAAATATTGCTAAAATATTATAATTTTATCATTAATTATTATATATATGTTACATATTATCTTTTTATTATTATTTAAATTAATGAACTGGTATCTACATAAGAGATTAGTGACAATTTTGCAAAATAGAGGGAAACTGTGTGTAATTACACTAAATCTCATGGGAGATTAATATAATTTTATTTATTTTGTTGCAATAATTAGTGAAATTTATAAGATATAAATATTTCAATTAATATATTTCATATTAGTTGATGTTATTTTTATATTAATATGATTTGTTTAGAAATATACATTGTAAAATATTTTTAAAATTTTATTTCTTACTTGAAAAATTTAATAGTTTTATTATGCATAATATCAAAATCCTCATATATTGTTTGAATATTAAGTTGACTTGATTTGACCCAATTATAAGTCGAATCATTTTATCGGGCTAGGTACCAAAAAATTAAGCTGATCTAAAAATTGGGTTTGATCCTTTACGACCTAATAGTCTAGAGTTCAATTCTTATTGCCTTTATCATTTTAAATAAAAATAATTAAATTTCAACATAAAATAAATATGGAGCTATAGAGTGTCTATGCTTTAAATCTAAAAGAGTTATTCACGTAAAAGAACGTGTTAAATATAACTTTATCCATGTGTCTTGTTAGTTGAAGCTTTTAAAATATATGATTTTATGACAATTTTGGTCCAACCAGAGCACAGCTACCCATAAAGCCTTGGAACTCGCTGTGACTAACACGTTAAATTGAAATATTGCCGAGAGAGCATAAATTCTAATTTATGCTAAAAAAGCACTTAACAATTCCTCTTTCTCTTATGCTTTCAACACACACGATTAATTTTTTTTTTTTTTTGACAAATATTATTTAAACATCTCATAAATGCGTGTCTATAAATATCCATATTTTAGATTAACAAATAACACAATTCTTTTCCTCTGCATTACATTATGCACAATGATTTCGTGCTAGATACCGCAATACTTAATGCATAAAAGATCTAACACATGTTCATAACAACCATTCACGTTTCCCAATTCTGTCCTTGCATCTGAAGATTCCTGTGAGCTGTGTGTCGCTTTTATGCACAGGATCTTTTGTGCAAATACAGTGTCGAAAATGGTTGGTACATCGGTAAATGCAATGATGGATGTTAAAGATCCGACCAGATAACTCGTCCTAACAAGAAGTTTATTGAGTTGGATTCTGTTTTTTTTATTTGATTTGGTATCCTTTTTTGGCCGGATTTTGATCATGTTTCGGTTGGTTGGTGAAGTCTGAAGTTAAAATTTTTTTTATTGTTTTATAATAATTAATAATAAATTATAAGAATTTATTTTAAATTAATTCAATTTGAGTACATCAAAAATTAATTTATTTTAAATAACTTGATATTATTTTTATAATTAGATAATTTAATTTTAAATATATATATCAAAATATCTCTTGAATTTATTTTACTGTTAAAATTTTATAACATTACTATATATAATATCAAAATCTTCATAAATTATTTAAAAATTAAATTAGCTTAATTTGATCTGATTATTTATCAAGTTATTATTAGATCAGAGTTTAGATCTTAAAAAATATTCAGGTCTTAAAACAGGTGAGGTTAGAATTTGATGTAACCTGTTGTGACCGGTTATTTGTACGCCTCCTAAGCCAGATCATAGCAGTTGCCAGTAACGCTGCCTGTGAACCATTGTATCATATTTTGTTTGTTGGAAACTATTTGACAATGGCCCCTGCAGAATTTTGATAAAGGGAAATGATTGACGGGAAAGAAAATTCCAAATCTCACATAGTGGATGTAAATTATTGTGATAAAAAAACAAAATTATTGATGAGGGAAGAGAAAGTGTAAAAAGTTGGATGTGAGAACTGTTTTTGGATTTTGCTGATGACTCATAAGTATATTGGTTAAAAAAATAATGGACGTTGGTCTTTAAGGTATATTATACTAATTATTAAATCACTGCTTTTTTGGGGATAAAAAATATGTAGCAAATTCCATATTTAACATTAGTAACATATCGTTTCAGTGTTTATCAAAAAAAAAAACCATATCGTTTCAGACGCTTGTTGTTTTTCAGGTGTGGATGTGGATGTCCCTTTTCTTTTATTTATTTATTTTTGAGTCTGGTCCTTTTTTACTTTATAGCCATTTTCAGTCACATGCTAGTGGGCCCAGTTGGTACCATTTTAATTTATGGAGCTATTCTAAATTCGTTTTCTTACTTGCATATGCACAACAAATCTAATAGGCCTCTGATCAATAAAACTTTTTTTTTTTCTTTTGTATAGATATAGTATAACCCCTAGAATTTAATTGATAAAATATATCTTTACACTATTAATTAATAAAAAATTGTCACATAATTTATTTTATAACTAATTCTAATTCAAATTTTAAAAAACTATGCATGTTAAATAATTTATCAATTGTTTATTAATTAATAATGTATAGATGTTTTATACTGATATGTTAATGTCAATGTAAATACATATTAAGATATTAAAGAATGTTATGTATATTTATGTAGCAGATATCAAATCAAATAAGATCATTCTATTTTCATTTGTCTCTTTCTTTGCCTTTCTGGTTCTCTCTTCTTCCGCAGTCCACGTCTAACTTCAGCAGCCATGTGAGGTTTTCGAAACATTTCTTTCTAAACTATTCCTTCCTTGGTTCCAAAACATTGGACCTACACAAGGCTAGAGTTAGTAGGGACCAAAAGAGACAGAAAAAACAAAAAAGGGAAAGTTCGGAGCAAAATTAATTTTTCATATTTATGATGACATTGATATCAGGGAGAATGGACACAAGTGGAAGTAAAGGGAGTACCAAGTGACTACTATTTGCTTAGTAATTAAATAATTACATCATTAATAGATATGTGCATGAGATACCATATTGACTCACGTTCCAGTTGTTATTGGATGAAATGTGGACCTCATTTGAATTGATTTATATCCTATTCAATAGTATATAAGATATTGATACAGCATCCAATATCCATGCAAAGTATATACAAAGAAGGAAACACTGCAACATAAATAAATTGGCTAGTAAGTCAAATGGCAAAATATGAGGCAATGGCCCATACTGTAGTAGGATAATCGGTTTGGGAACTGATGTTTGTTTCAGTTGTGATTAACAGACTCCAATCATCAGGTATAATAAGCAAAACTAATAGCAAGGCTACATGCTTGGATGTACTAAGAGTGGCACTGGAATTGGAGGTGGAATTCATTGAAGTGGACTATGAGGTAGTCGTCCATTCCAATTATTTGGCTCCACTAGAGGATAAATTGGAATCTTATCACACCATAAAAAATGAAAAAGGCAAATAGAGGGATGTGGAAACGGTGAGATTCAACAAAAATGGAGGATGAAAAAGATGTGTGAAGGAAGAAAAAGATTTCCTCCTTGAAGAGAAAAGAAATTTTCTGCTTGATTTTAACTATCAATAAAAACTATTTTAAAGCCCATTACCTTATAGTTCATGTAAACAGCTAATCTCTCACCCTTAATAAATCTTGTGTGACCCCCCATTTTAACATCATTTTTCTTATTCTCCACTCTTGAATATGAGTAGGTGAGTATCTCACTTTAGAGAGTAAAATGACCAATTTTACTTTTAAATTAATTGGGCGAAGAGAGCCCTACTTTTAATTAACAATACTTTGACTATAACTCCTTATAGTGGTTTGGACTATTTTTAATGCTTCAATCTGTATTGTGAGTTCTAACACATTTTCAATCCAAACAAACTTTACAGATGGCTTCTGATATAAGCATTTTCGAATATAAGTATCAGAATCCAAAGAGCAAATTTATTGTATCAAGGTATGTGAATGGAGGAGGGAAACCATCAGCCGAAACACTAGGGGATCTGATTGCAGAGATGCAGTTTACAGGAGCTGATGTTATCAAACTCAAAATTGATGTGAAATACATCACAGATTTAGTACCAATTTTTCGGATGCTCACACATTGCCAGGTAACATTTCCCCAACTGATGTCATGTCTATGCAAGAGCAATTTGGATGAAGACCAGTTTTTAGGTAAATATGAGTTAAGATAAACTTGCCATAGACCATATTTTATCTTAGTAATGTTTCTGTTTTTTGTAAAAAATGTTACAGTGTATAGATAACAAATTGATATAGGGTGATTATAATTCAAAAAAGTGAAAATTTAAAGTTATCTAGATATTGAGTGCGATATTAGTTTAGAACTTCAAAATGAATCTACGTTGTTAGTGAAAACAATATGTCAATTCAAAACTTATTGAAATCTATACACTTATTTGAACTGATCACCATATATCTATTCAAGTTTCTAAACAGCCGTCGATGGCGTGTTCAAAATAATGCAACTATTCTGTCATATAACCACTAAAATGCATCTTCTACAAGCTGGTGGTGTACATTTACCTTGGAGTAAATATTCAAACTGAATTCAGTTTTCATTTCTAAAAAATTCATTTCTACAAATTTTACACACCAATTTAGTCCTAGTGTATATGTATATGATTTTTAAATTAATGATTATTTTTTACCATAAAGGATTAAACTAAACTAATAGGAAATATTTTGATGAACTAATTTTAAGTCATTCATGTTTTCAAAGACTAATTTGAGCATTAACTCATTAGTATATCTTGAAGTTAAGCAATTCCACTTTTCTGCCTTCAGGTTCCCCTCATTGCTATTGCAGTGGGAAGTAGAGGACTTATATGCCAATTACTGGGGCCAAAATTTGGAGGATTTTTGGTTTATGGATCTTTGGAGGGCAAACCAATACCTGGCTTGCCAACTCTAGCCAGCCTTAAGCATGTTTATAAATTGGAGCATGTGAATGCAGATACAAAAGTTTTTGGCGTAGTATCAAATCCAGTAGGCCACAGTAAAGGGCCTACTCTGCACAACCCTGCCTTTAGACATGCAGGATACAATGGAATTTATGTGCCAATGCTTGTTGATGATATAAAAGAGTTCTTTAAGACCTACACAAGCATGGACTTTGCAGGTTTCAGGTATGCATACACTTTTTGGGGTGTGCTTGATCAATAATTGGATCAAGTGGAAGCGGATGGAATGTCTCGATTAAAGTACTGTTATTTAGAATCTTTCTTCTCTGTGGTAAGGAAAGAGTACTGTTATATGTCAATCAAAAGTGGACCCAAAGGATAGGCACCATAGAAAAAGATATCTAGAGTTTTGACCTGCTCATCACCACCAAATATTTTGTGTGTGTTTCTCTCACTCTATGTGATTCCCTCCCTTGATGTCCACTTTTGATGTACAAATTAACACTACTTGATAAGGAATTAATAATGTTATTACATGGTTGCAATAGTACATATGACATCATATGATCCATTTAACCCACTCTACTTAGTGGGATAAGGCCTGATTGTTGTTGTGGTTGTATTGCATATACAGTTGAATGATCTTAAAGAAAGCTTATCAGTTCTTAGCTGCAGTAAAGCAATAAACTCCACAATAAAGAAACAGCTTCAGCTGTGCCTGTTTTCTTTGTTCAATTTCTGCAGTGTTGGAATCCCTCATAAAGAGGCAGCAGTCAATTGTTGTGATGAAGTTCATCCACTTGCTAAGGTTTGTAAACAGTCACCACCAGATGTTTCATCATCCTTAAATGATCTCCAGGAACCGATTGACCAATGACACATGAGAATGAGTTTAATAAACCATCATTTAGGTGCACATTTAGTCGTCTTCATATATAATTCATGTAGTCATGTTTTTTAAGCAACAGGAGCCAAAGTTCTTTTATGGATTCTCCATACAAGCATAGGTGAAATGAGTTTGAAAGGAAGTAATCAAAACAATCCAGATTAGTTCCATTCATTAGACAAATTCCATGCTGATCTAAGCTATATATGTTAGTTAAGCACATTCTAAATTATGGTTCCATTTGTCGTGTAGTCCATTGGAGCCATAAATACTATAATAAGGAGGCCTATTGATGGAAAGCTGATTGGCTACAACACAGATTGTGAGGCTTGTATCACTGCAATAGAGGATGCAATGAGAGGTACCCTGAGAATCACAGCCTTTTTCTCATCTTTTCAAAGTTGACTATAAGCATCTTTCCATATAGTAAAAGGTAAACATGTAAGATCTTATTTGTTGGAAGTTGGTGTTGGTAGCAATAGAAACGAAAACATAAGAAAAGTAGTTGGAAGCTGGTGTTGTTAGCAAAAGACTAACATAAATTTTGTTTGGGATGAACAGGAAGGCAATGTGTGAACGGGGAAGCATCACATGCTTCTCCACTTGCAGGGAAAGTATTTGTTTTGGTTGGAGCAGGAGGAGCAGGAAGGGCATTTGCCTATGGTGCAAGAAGTAGAGGGGCTAGGGTTGTCATTTTCAACCGCAACTATGGTAATGACATGTTAAATTTAACCTTAATTTGTCAAAAGGGCCACTATCTTATAAGAAATTCTTAGATGCTTTCTGAGCCATAAAAAAGTAGTACTCTATATCATTCACAACTCAACACCCTTACTATTATATTGAAATTGTTTCGAAAGTGAAAAATAGCGATGGCCCACTAAGCTGAAGTGTTGAATCATGAATGGATCCGAGTATCACTTTTTACTTGCTTTGGTAGCACATAAGAGTTTTCTCCTTATCTTATGTACAAGTTACAACAATATCATTTCTTTCTTTGATAGAGAGAGCAAAGGCTCTTGCACATGCAGTATCAGGAGAAGCTCTACCATATGAATATCTGGATAGATTCTCCTCAAAGAGTAAGATGATCCTAGCAAACGCATCAGCTGTGGGAATGGAACCAAATTCCAATGAAAGTCCTATAGCAAAGGTTCTTTCTCTTGCTCTCATACTCCTTGTTACAATCATTTCAATATACATGATTTTTATATGCTTCATGGTATGATTAATGCTTACCTAGGGTGCCTTGAAAGCATATGAGCTGGTTTTTGATGCTGTTTACACACCAAGAAACACAAGGCTCTTGCAAGAGGCTGCAGAGGCTGGAGCCATTGTGGTGAGTGGAGTTGAAATGTTCATCAGACAGGCTCTTGGTCAATTCAGGCTTTTCACTGGAGGATTAGGTACTAATCATCTATTTTGCTTCCAAGCTTTTTTGACATCTTCAACTAAATTTATAGAATCTAATTCTAATATATAGTGTGCTTTGGTCTTTCTATTGTGCACTGCAGCACCAGAAGAGTTCATGCGCAAGCTTATTCTGGAACAGTTTTGATCTCTTAACATCATATTTCAGTCAGTAACATGAGGTCTTTGCATTGTACTTGTAACATGCTCCCTTGCCACTGAAACAATAAGCATAAAAAAAATGGCCTCTCATATCACTAGAACATGGCAATCCATAGATCTCCCAGCTGCTAATGAGAAAAAGAATGCAGAATTCAGGTTTTGCTGGTTAATGATATTGTTAGAGGAATCTAAGCAGCTACAAAATTTCTATTCAATTGCATAGAATGAGCTGTGCTTTTAATGTAGAATGTTATGAATAAAAGTGATTGTATAAATAGTGCAAGCTCTTAATTACTTTGGTCCATGCCATACTTACTTTTTGAAGAGTTTCTAGGTACAGTATGATCATGGCCTGTATGAATATTTTAAAATAGTCTATATATCTATTATTAATACTTTTAAATACTCATAATTATATTTTATATATTTTTAATTTGATTTATGTCATATTTTCGTATCGCACTATCATATCGAATACTCCTATTAGTATCCATACAACATATCATAGCCAGTAATTTTTACAACCATCCAACTTCAATTTACTCCATCCTTTTAATTTATATTTTATAATTATTTTATCAACTATAAGATTGATTTTTTTTCCCCTTCAAAAGGATCTCAAATGACATGCCTGAATAAGTTTGAAAGAGTAATTACTTGGAAACTGAAAACGATTTTTTTTTTTTCTTAATCAGTCACATCTACATTTTCTAAATATAAACTGCACAAGCTTCTAATGCACTCGATGTGCATGGAGCAGGAAACTCAATTCTTAAAAGAAGTAAAATCTCCATGCACAACCAAATTATGGCCAATAACACAGCTTACATCATTAGATGCAAGATAAAGTTGACAGTTTGCTCCCTCTAACTCTAGGACATGCACCAGCACTAGGAACAATTTCTAAAATCTTTGAGCAACAAGATGATATATATATATATATATATCGGACTCATTTCTTTCATGGAAAAGGAAGTGCAAATGCCAAAAGGTGGAAAGGTGGTGATACAGAGTTGAGTTCTAATTCCATGACTGCAAAGATCTAGAGCCAAGGATTTAACAATGCCTTTAACTATACTATTATGTCTACATAGACTCTTTTTTCAATATTTGTGAAATAATTTATTAAGTTATGTAAGCAGAAAATTTGTCTATATAAAAATATGTAGAATTATATATGTGTTAATAACTGTGAATTTCAATTATATAAGTGATGAATTAGGTTTACTTGAAATATGACTACTATTCCAAGCAATTTGCATCTCAATCTGCATATTTCCTAAGAGAAATCTAAGACCTATGTATGAATAATATTTTCAAACAGCAGCCTTAACCATGAGAAATTCTTAGATGCACCTGGAGCGTCACGTGATATGCTCCATATCTACTATCAAAGTGACATTTCAACTACAAGTGAATGTTAAAGGTGAGTCATAGCTGAAATGTCACTTTGTTAGCTGACATTAAGTATATCCACCTGACTTTCAAGGTGCATCTAAAAATTTATCCTCTGGACTCCGAGCAGATGTGCTCGCCCATACTTCCCATCAACCCAGTGATCCCGGCCAAAAACATGTGCTGCATGACCAAAGAAAAAATGACATGTACTGCACGCTTCATTCCCTGCCACAACCCCTCCTAATATTTATGCTAATAACACTGTAAAATTGTGCCAGGTCCCATACGACAATGCTTGGAGGAGTGCTGCATGCAACCCCTGCATTATTGTACATGATATCAAGCTGGTTGCACTCAGAAATGGCAAATTCAACAGCACTAGATGTCACATATGTCTTTACTAACAATGGCATCACACGTTATAAAAGTAGCATTGGGTCCTAGTTTTGTTGTTGTCTCTTGGCCAAGTTGTTCTTGGATATCAGTAATTATAACCTTGGCACCATTATTAATGTTTATGCTTTGGATTTTTCTATGTCACTTCCCGCCCCCAATAATCTATGCTAATTTTTCTCTCGGATAAAGCAAAAATATATTTAGATGATATTAGAGTATAAAACCATTTTGTAGCTTTAAGCTTTTGGGAGATATAATTTTATGGTATGGTATTAGGGCCATTTTGATTAAGAGATTAAGAATTTGATCCTTGTTATTCTTCATTATAAAAAGTTGTTAAAGCTTATGGCCCAAGAGAGGCATTTGCATAAGGGAGCACAATAAAGTATAAAATTATTTATATGTCTCTATCTAATAACTTAAACTCTTGATATAGATATTTTCATATAAAGACACAGTTTGTAGAAATTCATCTATTTAAACCAAAATGCAGCTCATACAATTTATGTCCAGTGAATCATCAGTTAAACAAAAGGGAAGGTTATCGTTTCAGCTATGTGAGAGTGTGAGACCACTTGAGCTATAGTAAATATTGGTTTAATTACTTTGTAAGTCCCTATAGTTTTACTTAATTGTCAATTAGATTCCTATAATTTAAAAGTTTTTAAATAGATCCCTATAGTATATAAAATTTTACAATCAGATCCTTGCCATCCATTTTCATCTTCCTATTTACCATCTCATGGAAATAAAATATTCTATTTTTTAAAATAATAGAGACATGATTGAAAAATCTCATATATTATTAGGACTTATTTAAAAAAAAATTTAGATTATAGGGATCTAATTGAAAATTGAGTGAAAGTATAGAGACCCACAAAATAATTGAACCAAAATATTTCTAGATACTGAAGTTTAGGAGAAAGAGAAGGACAAATGCAAAGAAGTACTCCCTCTATTTCACAAGAACCATTAATTTTTGACTTTTTAATGTTTCAGGATATTTGTCCATTTGGGCCATCTAGATGATATTAATTTTTTTTCCCCTCCATACACCCTTAGTATAAATATACTAGTTAAGTAATCAACACATTTATTAATATGACCGACAATGAATAGTTTTTTCAACTCAATTTTTTACATTTGCCAAATTTTTCTTTTGCCTTCCTTAAAATATGCATTGCTTGATTTTTGACAATTGTTGTGAAACGAAGAGAGTAATTTATTAAGTAAGCTAAATTGATATCAGTTAATTGAAGACATGTCATATGAAAATGATGACACGTGTCAAGGTTGAGTTGAATTTTCGTAACATGTCATCAGTTAACACGAAGCTCAATAATAGGAACTAAAATCACAATTTTTGAAAAAAAGATTGAGCAAAACCAAAATAAAAATTAATACGACACCAGATCTAAAATTACCGATATTTAGGTGACTAAAAACATATTACAACGTTTCTTTGTTATGGGTGCCGAGCAAATAGATGAATCCCTCCAGACTTTTATATCATTTGTTTATGCGTATTCGCTGATACATCTGGAATTGTGTGACCAAAAGAGGGTCAAGGACAATGTTCATTATTAAAAAATAAGCTAAAATGAATCACGAAATGGGGCATTCCGAGAATTGAACTCGGGACCTCTCGCACCCTAAGCGAGAATCATACCACTAGACCAAATGCCCACGTCTGGGACGATGCTTATCATGATTATAAATATCGTTATACTATTGAACACGCAAATAATGAAGAACATATCTGAGAAACAAAATCAAAGAAATAAAACAGTACCACGTATTTGGTCGTATAGAATAATAGAAAGGTCTTTTCACTTTGAAATTATTATATCTAAAGAATTGGTACGTGTGACGCGCCTTTTTCTTTTTTGGTTCCTTACTATGACTTCAGTTTCGTGTATGCGTGGGTCTGTTCAGTTAAGATTAACGTGCTATTCAATTCACATTGCAAACGCAGCATACTTTGGTGAAATTTCAACTCAAGGTCCTTATTCATTGGATAACCACAATCTAAAATAACTTTTGCTGTCTTACGTGATCCAAAAATGGGCAATTAGACATGCAACAATTTCAGATCGATCGTCAACAATTGCACTTTGGATATGCAACAAAGATCGATCCTCATTCCCTTTTCTCGTCCTCCAGCCCCACCCTCCCAACTCGGCTACAAAGGAGAGGATGGGATGCTACATGCTCAAGGTAGGTTTGTTTCTACTTTTTCAAACAGAAAAATGATTTAATGACAGCTTTCACGTCAACTTCTACAACTTTTACTCAAAAGCTAAAAACTACTTTAAATAATTTACTTTTGGCTTTTGAGTAGAAGAGGACAAAAATAGCTTCTATTTTGCGTTAAAAAAAAAAATCCAAAACAAACACAAACACAAACACACCCTTAAAGTGGTTAAAAGATCTTAGTTGGAAAACAAACTATCAATAGTTCATTCACTTTCCGGAATGTCCCAATCTGTTTGTATGACTTCAATCACTACGGAAGACAATAACAGGCTAGAGAGAAGCATAATCTCAAGTTATGAAATGCACGGAATGGTTAAATTTTACGGCTTCAAACATTGTGTTAAAAGCAGATTCTCAGATGGGGAGTATTAAGTATTATTATATAATATAAACAAGTATTAAAATTACTTTTTCATCCTTGTCTTCTACCTCCCTTCCCTCTCTCTCTTCACTCACCTCTCCCCATCCCCACTGCACATTACAAGTCCACACAAACCAGAAACCCTTCGACCCCTCATAACCATTCATAGTCCAAACACTCAGAAGATCGATAGTTCTATAATTTGTGCACAAGAAGTCTTGAATCTTCAACAAGCTCTAATGGGATTGAACAAACATAGAGAACCCAACGGATAGAATCTGAGCATGTGAGAGGACATTGCTTCCAAAAAACAATAATTGATCTATGTTAGCTAAGAAATAAGAACGTCATCAAACAAAAACATTGCTTCGTTGGAAATTAGTTGGGGTTGGCATTCTGCGTACCCATTCCTTCTTAGTGACAGCAAACTCTATGTTGACAGTGATCGTGGGTGTTGGTGAAGGAGGGGAGAGAGCTTGGTGGGGATCAGAAGGAGGAGGAGATGGAATTTGGGGAAGGACTGGGAGGATAAAATTGGCAACGAATTCTTTGATCAATATTAAAATATAAATATGTATTATTATATATTATTATGGGATTATTTTCTTGATAAAAAGCTTTTATCTCATCTGCTAGATTAGAATTTAATGATTGAGATTCAGTGATTAAATGATCACAAACTCAACCCTACCCATCTAAGAACTTGCCTTGTATTAAATCTTAATTTTGTAAGGCACTTGCCAACGTACAAATGCATGACATCCATGATCCATAACGATCAGGACGACAAAACTAAGCGATTCTGTATGCAAATTTTTAAGGTAACGCTGACTCAGTTATCAATCATTATGAAGCTTATCAACAAGACCAAAAAAGAAAAATCCAAGGAATCAGCACTTCAATATGAATACTTTCATTCCCAAGAAAAAGGATAACTCGCAACTTTCTCCCACAGTCAAGCCGCTAGACACACTAAATATTACATACCAAATATCTCAGGATATGAATCCTCCAAATATGACCAAACATGGCAAGTGAGAGTCCTCATTTGATTGACTGCTAGCAGGAAGAGCACAAATAGTTATAGTCATCAAGCTCGGACACCGCGTAGAATCATGCAGAGAGAACTGCAGAACACACATAAATAAATAAAATTAAAAGAGAATGTTGATTAGTATAATTCTATGAAAGTTTGAAACTATGAATCCACGTAGATGACATAACAGTACACATTTTTTGTCTTTTCAATCTGTTTACTGTTTTCAGGATTTTATGAAAAAAATAGTGAAACCTGAGGATGAATAATGAAAAATGGATTTTGCGCTTTCATAAAATTCTGGAAAAATAGGAAACTAACTGAAAATAAGAAGTGAAAACTGGAAACTATTTTCGGGACCAAATGCACCCATGCTTTCCTTTTCTTTTTTTTTTGGCAGCAATGCAATGAAATAATAGTAAACAAATATTGCATCAGTAATAATTTCATATGGCATAACATACTGGTTTGAACAGGTCAGTGATTGCCCTCAGGTGCTTGAGCATTGGCATTGTAACTATCATAACCCCCAGTTGATGGTGCTGATGGATTGGCTTGATACATTGCTGATGAAACCATAGAGGGAGCACCATTGGAAGCTGGTGCTGCAGTGCTTCCAGGAACTGTTGGTGGGGGAGCTAATGTAGGTGGCCTAGCTAGGGTATTTACTTGACCTAGTACCTGGGGAGCACCAGGTGGAGGTACCATTGGTTGCATGGGAGGTCCAGAAACATATCCTGCAACTCCAAGTGAAAACCACTTGCATCAGATATGCTGGCACAAACCAACTGGCTCATAAGCTTGAACATCATATTTAATATTTTCTTATTGAATAGAATAATAGAATTTGTTAAAAGAGAGGCCAAAGAAGACAGTAGCATAGTTGAAAAAGTGCAATTCAAATTACAAGGAAATTGCAGTAATGAAAGCCAATAATAATTTGTGTCTGACAATCAACATGTGCATAACCATACTCATCATAGAAACAAGAAAGAATCATGGATGTCTTCATGCAAAATGCAGATTAAATCCTCCAATGAAAGGAGGTGGCAGTTTAATGGGAGTCATGAAACGGGTGGGAGAGAGCATATTCACCTGGTGCACCAGGAATAGGCCTAGGCAAAAGAGGTCTCATCCCTGGCATCAGTGGCTGGCTTCCAGGTACTTGTGGAGCTCCGGGAATAGGCAATCTCGGCGGTGGCAATACAGGAGGCATGGTTGGCCTTACTAGAGGATAAGCCACACCCACCTGCTGAAATGCTGCTGCTTGACCAAGATGTTCTTTGATCCTTTGATCAATTAAACTTTGGGTCTGTTGTTCTTCAAATTGCTGGTAGTAGGACCGCACATTTGCCTGAAAGCATGAAGAGATATTAAAACATCATGTATATGTCACAATTCATAACATAGATTTTAGTGCACTTCTTTTTAAGAACTGAGATTGTAGTGCACTTCTTTTTAAGAACTGAGATTGTAGTGCACTTCTTTTTAAGAACTGAGGACTTCCCAGTACCTTATGTTTGTAACCTGCGTTGTGCTGCTTCCTCACAGATGGCTGCAACATTACACAATTAAAGTTAGCAACAACAATTGGACATGCTGTTGCAAGTAACAAGCATTCAAGAAATTACACTAAAACAATGTAGGAATCCCGCATAATAACTGAAACAGTTCAGATTAAGATTGCATCTTATTAATGCCGGGTGGGGAAATAAAGGAAGAAAAGGAAACCATTAGAAGAATTAATAAAAGTCTTTCTTGCCAGGCAGGACTGTAACTTCCTTGGGCGATTTCAGAACAAGGTAGTAGGTAAGATAAAGCCTGCCTCAAAGTGGTTACTCTAGAAACTGAACCCCAACATTACAGGTTCAGTTCACCTAATGCGTCTACCAAACTTCAACTAATCCAGCTCAAGCCGAATCAGTCCACTATGGTATAAAACTCTTATATGGCTAGTTTGTTTTTTCATTCACAAGACTCGAACTCTAGATCTTAATGAGGGGGAACAAACGCCTTATCACTTGAACCAACCAGGTGTTGATATATACTTTCAGTCTTAAAACAACATAATAAAAAACTATTTTCCTAAAAATTTTACTAGTAAAAGGGTACGTTTTGTTGAGGAGTGAAGATGGGATATAAATTTTCAAGAATGAGTTCCTGTGCAGTTTTAAGCATGAAATTTATCCATCAAAACTCACGCCTCATTTCTATCCCCTAACCAAAGATACCCTGACTAGTAAAACTAAAAGGGTAAAATCTAAAAACAAAATGCATTAAGGCAAAAAAATAAAAAATAAACCCTAGTTTCAGTTGCCCCCAAATTTTGAAAACCAGCTTCAGCATTGACAATTAGGCATGTTAATCTATAAAAATACAAACTCTTCAAAAAAGGGTAGGCTATATCAATTCGAAAAAATAAAAAATGAGGTGAAAATAACATTAGACATTAAAAAATTAACTCACGGAATCGTGGGTCAAATAGGTATCGCAGTAGTCACAGTAGTACCTGCAAAAATTCGAACGAAAAATGAATAATTAAAATCATTCATGAATTTGGTGAAAGCTTTAGAAACATCAAAAAAGAAAAAGAAAAAAAAGAAGGTATTTGAGAGTTTTCGAATGAATTTTGTTAGTGAGCAATAGCAACGTACCGAGGCATCGTTGTTTCAACGTGAATGGTTCCTTCCTACGAAAAATGAAGAATAAAAAACCCTAGAAACAGAGATGTATGTGTTATTCAAAACTGGGTACCGCAATGCTTGAACGTGAATGTTGTTGAGAATGAGAGTTGCTGGGAATGAATTGAAAGGTAGAAGAAGAAGGAGGATAAGCGAGAGTGTGATTATTGTGGCACGAAGAACGCTACCACTGTGTTTGTTTGCCCAAGCTGCGGAACTTTCTCGATGTATTATTTGCTCGCCATTTTTCGTTTATTTGGGTTAATTTCTTCTCTCTTTTTTTAAATTTTATTATTATTATTTTAACAAAACCTCATAAACCGAATCTTGTTGGATATATTTTGACTGATAGAGCATAATAAAGTGTAATTTTAAGTTGTTCAATTATTTGAATTTGTAAAATTTGGATGAAATGAGCTAGAGATGAATATATTTCATTTTATCCAATTTCATCTATTTCCGTCAAATTTCTCCCCCCAAATTGGATGAAATGAGATAGAATGGAAAATATTCAAACAGTGGAGCAATGTAATTATTCCGTTCCACTCCACTTCCTTCTATTTCACTCCACTTTGCTCCACCTAAATCCACCAATCTAAACATACCTTCAAATTTTGCAGAGAATAAATTGATCATTCCATAAATGAAAAGTGAAAAAATATTCAAATAAATCCCTGTCAATCAAAATGTTGGAGAAATCAATGCCTCTTAAAAAAAAAGAATTGGTATCTTAATAATTTTTTAATTGATGAGAATTTCTTTGAATATTTTTTCATGAAAGGATTAGTCTATTTAAGTTTATATAGAGAGATCAACTTGTCCAACTTAAAATTTAAGATAACTAAAATTGAGAGTTTCTTTTTTTGGAAAAAAAAAAACCAACAATTTTTTTTGTTCCCAACACCATTCTCGCATGAAAATAAGTTTATTTGATTATTTGAGATCCCATATGATCATGGTTCTTTCGATATCGATTTTTCAAACAACTCGAATAAGAGGTCACTGATTAAGGGGTAAGAGGATGTCATTCCAACCAACTATCAACATGTTTGGTTGCATGTTTGCAGACACCAAAATTAACTATATGAACTTCGAGTTGATTTTGGTTGTTTTGTATCATTTTGGTTTATATAGAATAGGATTAATTATTGTTACTAAAATTGGTTGTAAGTAAAAATTTATTATCTTCGACTATAATCAATTTTGGAGTAACTATCATATAATTATTTTACTTGAAAATTAATTCTACCTATAATTAATTTTATAAGTGTAAAACCAAATATAATATTATGAGTTGGTAAAAAGCGAGGAATCTAGGATCTCTATTACATTGTGTTTAGGTTTTTTTATTAGAGATGTCAAACCGATTAATCCACCCCTAGTTGGCCCTCACCTATTTGGGTCAGGGCCAAAAAACCCACAACTACAAAAAAAACTATAGGGCCAAAAACCCACAAGGGCCTTGTGGGCCATGGCCAACTCATGAACTAGCTCACTTATAAAAATTTAAAATTTCATCAATACTTAAAATGAGGTGGCCCATGGGTTGATCCACCTATTGGCTAGCTCCAATCCATCTATAAGTTAATCTTAGTCCATATAGGGGGTAACCCATAAAAATTTTCAGATTTCAATTATTTTTTAAAATAAATCAGAGAAACACTAAACTACATATATAGATAATGCAAAATGGAAAATGCAAAATTTAAATACAAATAAAAAAAACAAAGTTTAATATTGTTAAATAATTTCTAATGTCTACTACAAAAAATCAAGAGAAACCATAAGTCCATAATAACACAATTATTATAGAATTTCAATAAACTCTTAAAGTTTAGAAAATCTAGCTTTAATCGGGGATCAAGAATAGCTTCGGAAGCCAAGACTACACCGTAGTCCTTCCAATATTCGTCAATTTTTTCCATCATTCTTCTAGCTATGTCTCTTATCACATCCTCATCATTAAATTGGTTTTGATCCAACATGCATTGAACTTCCAAACTTGCATAAAATACAAGTTTGAAGTCGAATAAGATGAGCCTAAGATTAGATTTGTAGTATCATAGAAGGGTTCTACAAATTCACACATCTTTGCCCTTCTCATTTGTCAAATGATGGACAATATTTGTAATTGTTGTCTATCACTCGAAGAATATCAAATGCTCTTTTAAATTTTATTGCACTTTCCAACATCATATATGTCGAATTTCACCGAGTCGAAACATCTAATTTCAAATTTGTGCTTTCATCAACTGTAACTTGTTGCATACATTCTTTAAACTTTATCATTCTTGCATCCAATCCCATCACATACTTGACACTTTCTCTAATTTTACAAAAAGCTTCACTTGCCACTTTTAAACCCTCTTGCATAATAAGATTAAGTATGATAGCCCAACACCGCACTTGAAAAAAATTCTCCATCACACAATAAATGATTTAGCAGACATAGATGGGTCTTCAAAATATTCTGCATGCTATCATTTGCAAAAGCATTGTCCCAAGTAATGGAGAACACCTTATCAATTCATCATTGCTTTAGACAATAAAATAAATAGTTCCAAATCTTTAACCATTACCATGCTCTTAAAAGTTTTCACAATGACGTTCTTTATCTATTAATGAGTTCCAAATCTCTCACTCATAGCAGCTGCATTTGGAGAATTTTCTTTTCTGGTTTATGCCTTATATTAGTACTTCATGTTTTACTCTCTAGGTATTTCACTTTTCTGGTTTATAGCTTCTCTACATATGTATTAAATTTAATTCTAGATTGTGTTTGAAACTATGGCAAAAGCTAACAGATTTATATAGTTTCTGAGAATATATATCGCTTGTCTGCCAATATTAAACTCTCAACGAGCATCAAATTACTACATTTTAACTAATTATATAAAAAACTAACAGAACATTTACCAAATCATGTCACAACAAGCTTTTTGCACCTCATAGCATATTAGCATTTCTATCAATAACAAAAGTTAAGAAATGGCAATCTCTGTTTAGCGTTTACTGACTGAAGAATTTAAGATAGGACAATTGGACAAAAAGTCTCCTTATTCGTCAAATAGAAATCCAATGCCAGATTAAACAATGAGGAGACACGCTCACCTATAAAACCAACACAAAATTGAAATAAATTAAATTGAAAGCTATTGGTTGAGCGCTGTAAAATATAAAATCCCCTAATCAAATGTCAAAAACTATATACTCACGCTTGCTTCTAAGTGAGAGCTGTAATAAGCATATTATTATTATGACCACTATAGTCGAATTTTGTACTGTATCTAAAGTAGGCACGACACGTAGTATAGATTTCATAGGAATAATATTTGGAAGTTTCAAGTGACCCTGTCAATTTTCAGAACTTCAGATCATTCATTCCAAAGACTATCATGACAGTGGGGGATTTTATGGAAAATTAAGGCGTTGCCACAGAATGAAAGATGAAGCAAAAGCTTTAACATTCTACTAGCAATTTTCTGTCTTCCCCAAAAGAAGGAACCTAAAGAGAAAGGCTAAACTCCATAAACCAATTCTGAAAAAAATTAGATCCTCACCCTTTATTATCATTCCTCGTTAAGTAACTTCAATGAAAAATCCTATCAAGTAATAAAAAAGGGCTAAACCAATATACAACAAATGACCAATCGTTCTTACTTTATAAATAAAACCCAGCAATAACAAGACTACGAATATTACCGAAATTGCAAGTAGGAGACAAAGCTTCAGGAAACATGAAAAGCTCATATATTAGTACACAAAACAAATATAGTTGTTCGAATTTGAAAACTGAAAAGGAAAACCGGTAATGAATCATTTTAGATGCATGAATCATTGGGCTTCCAATAAAGAATCGAAGCTTAAAACCTTTTCCCCATATTATTGGACAATAAACAGGTTCACGTGGCAATCTTAAAAGGGAAAGAAATACGATACATAGGGAGAGATAGAGAAAGAAAGAGGATCAAAGCATACAACAAAGAAATGCGATACACGGAGAGAGAATCGAAGCTTCCAACGAAGAAATGGAATAAAAGCGATGAATCTGATGGTGTTCTTCCTAACCGCACAAAACTCATTATGAAGAACTCAAATGAGAGGAAGATCAAAACGTTAAATGAGAAGAGAATGATAAAAATCGAACCTCTAACAATGTTTAGGAGGAAACGAATCGTATAAAAATTGTGAATCGGACTTCGAAGGTCGACTAATCGAATTCGAGTATTGTGGGGCTCTAGCGGGTCAATGCGGTTTGTTAAGGGCCTGTTTAGTTTGCTGTTTTCAGTTTTCAATTTCCAATTTCTAGTTTTCAAATTTTTCTTCACAAAAACTGAAAACTATAAACTGAAAATAGCAAACCAAATAGGCCCTTAACGTGTTTCTTATTTTTTGGGTCCATGTTGCTTATTTGATATTCTTCTTGAATCAAAATCATGAAAAAGATTAAATGTATGGGCTAACCCATGGGTTCCACACTCCTAGCCCATCCATTGCCAGCTAAAGATGTGGGCTATGATTGGGTCGGGTCATTTTGGCAATCTTATTTTTCATTAACAAAATGGATTGGAACAAATAGGAAGCAACCGAAAATGGAAGGGAACAAAATTACCATATACTTGTTTTTTTTTTTGTACATACTATATACTTGTTTAGAAGATTTAATAAAGGGGTGGAACGAAAATTATGTAACTGTGTTAGAAATTATGTTATTGATAAGCGGTGTCTACACCGCATATTTAATCCCTTAACCTTGGACTTTTACATGGAGTTTTAATGTGTTATTGAGGAAAATAATAATGCTTTATAAATTTAACCTCATTACACATTGTTGAAAAATCAATAGCATTTGTTCCATTTTTTAATAATTAATTCTTATTACAACTAATCCATCTCTTTGAGTTAGGTTTTTGAGTACAGGAGCAATGCATTAAGGGCAAAGTATCAGAAGTAGGAGCTGGGACTGAAAGGAAGAAGAATTTCCAAAAGCTCATCATTCGGGTGAGCGCTGCAGCGCTAAGAACCATAAATAATCAATTTTTGTGGAAACCCTTCTGGTGAGTGCTGCAGCACTCTTAGCGCTGCAGCGCTCCTACGATCACCTGACTCTAGTTATTGTCTTTCACGGATCAACTTTTGGGCCCAACCTAAACCCAATTTGGGACGCTACAGTAAGCACGGGAAAGGAGGAGGATAATCTAATTTTTGACCTAGGGGTTTAGGGGGCTCTCTCTCTCTCTCTCTCTCTCCCCCTCTCCTCTCTCTCTCTCTCCCTCTCCTCTCTCTCTCTCTTTCTCTAGAGGCAGCTCTCTCTCTCATCTCTCTAGGTTTTAGAGATTTCCCTTTTGATAACTTTTGAGTTTTGAAGCATTGTAATTTACAGTTTCTGTTGAATTTCTGGTTGTAAACTCTTCACATGGAGGAGTAAATCCCTTACCTCGCAGACAACGGAAGATCAATACTGTTCTTGAGGTTCTTGCCCTTTAATTTTAATTCATGATTGGATTTTCATTCCCTTTGCTTTCTCTTACAAATTTTGATTGCGATGATTTTGTAATCAAGTTTTTTGGGAATTGTCAATTGTGTATTCGTTGTATGCATAATTTTGATGCCGTTTGGAAATTGGGTTAATTGATTTTATTAATTCCAGTTGATAAGGGGATGAAATTAATTCTGTTAAGATTAGACAACTGCAATTGATATCTAAATTAACATAGGTTTATAGGGTCATGATTGTGATCACTAGTTCTTGTGTTAGTCAAATTCTTAGCAATAATACGTTTGTATAATTGTTAAGTAGAATTGCATCATTTTTATACGAAAGTATAGTTTATGAAAGTTGTCATCGACATGAATTTATCTGTCTGAATCAATGATAGAACATGTCTTGATCTGAAGGAAGTCTTTGTGCAGGTAACTCTTACGTTATAATTTTCTTTGTTAAAATTGTTGCTCACATTCTTAAATCCCCAATTCTATTTGAATCAATTTAAAATACTTCCTCGTGAGACGACTCGGATTGCACTATAACTACATTATTAGTGTAATTTGGTTACTTTCATTATTTCTAATCTGTTGCAGGTGGCGACAACTCGCAACAGTTATAAATAAATATACTATTAAGACTCATCTAAACAGGTCCCTCAGGTTTGCATTGGGGGATAAGCTAGTCCCTCAAGTTTTGAAAATCCCAAATTGGTCCCTCACATTTCAAAAAAGGGACAAATTGATCTTCCGTACAATGTACAAAGGGACTAATTTGTCCCTTTTCTTGAAATGTGAGGGACCAATTTGAGATTTTCAAAACCTGAAGGACTAACTTGTCCTCCAATACAAATATGAGGGACTTATTGGGTATTTAGTCTACTATTAAATTGCAACATGCCAATGAGCCCTTTTAATAATTTTATGTCGTCATTACTATATATTTTTTACGAATCTATAAAGAGAGATAAAAATATAAAACAGATATTCTTTGTTAAAAAAAATTTAGTTCCTACCATTCTACCCCAATTTTGGGTAAAGAAATAATGAGTTCTTTTAGAGGCAAAAACAAAAAAAGACTAAATACCAAACCAGGTCCATTGGGGACAAGTTAGTCTTTTAGGTTTTGAAAATCTCAAATTGGTCCTTTAAGTTTTCAAAAAGGGGACAAATTGGTCCCTCCATACACTATACGGAGAGACCAATTTGTCCCCTTTTTAACTATACGGAACTGTACGAATGGATCAATTTGGCTCATTTTCTGAAATATGAGGGATCAATACAAACCTGAGGGACTAATTTGGGGTTTTAATCAAAAAAGAAGAAGAAGAGAGAATTGGCCCTTGAAGTTCATTTCACTTTTCCCGATTAATAAACTTCCCATACACAAACATAAAATTATGAATTTAAGTTTAATTATTATCAATATAACAATAACTTATATGAACATTTACTTATATATTATTGTAACATAAGGAAAAAAAGAGCAACGGCACTTTTGTAAAATTGTGGTTTGTAATGTAAAAAACAAAAGAGAGAGAGAAAGGGAGGTGGATTTAAATCACCGAAATACACCATGCTCCTAATATCTCTCATGCTATCTCCTTGCTTCTCTGTTCTTCTTCTACTTTTTATCTTCTTCTCCTATATTTAATCCCCAAACTTCATTATTGTCTTAGTTTGCCACCAAATCTTGATACCTATTGCTTTTCAAACTTTGGGATAAGTCTCCAATATAAATC
>JAVHNL010000591.1:0-50000 GCA_031216105.1 Dalbergia cultrata
CACCCCCTAATATCAAACACGGAATTAGCTTAGATTGGGTATGTGTCACATAATCAACATATATGGTAATCCTGTGGATTAGTTTAGTGTATTACAAGAAATATAAGTGATAAGTAAATAGTATATACCCCTAAAGCAATTTTAATTTTGTCACTTTCTTAGATTTTATTTGTTTATTTAATCTCCTATTGTTAGTTGGGCAGCTTGCCTCTAACTAGATTAAAAAAGTTAAATTAACATGTCAATCTCCAACAAAATCAAGCCAACGAGGATCGACTCACCAAATTCTAGTCTTTTGTTCATGCATGTATGATTTGAGTTTATCTTTTACATTTTCTTTATTGGTAGATAATTAGTATGCACTGCACTCAATTAGTATTAAGGTATGTTTTAACTCTAGATTGGGGTGAATCTTTTCTCAACCTATATTTTCATCGATGATAGCTTAAGTCTCAATTAAGCATAAAGAATGCAAGGTTAATTTTTATACTCCAATTGGCAATATGTAAGTCATAAAAGAAAAATCCCAATTTTGGAGAAAATCATATTGTAGCTCGAAAATATTATCTCATATATATGTTTTGGAAATAGTAAAAAAATTGTTGTTATGTAATATATAGATCATGTTTTAATAAACAACTTATTTAAATATTTATATAAAAGTAGCTTTAAGTAATTTTTGAAAAGTAATTTATGAATAAATTATTTTATACTCAAATTTATAATAATAAAAGTGTTTATTTTTAGTATTTTAGGAAATGCTTTTTAAGAAGTTAAATATTTTCATTTCTTAAAAAACATAAAGAATAATTTTTAGAGAAATAATAAATTATTTAATAAAAAAAAATAAAAACTAAAAATGCAACTTTTGACTTTCAGAAAGTTATAAAATGTCATCATTTGCATTATCCAAACGAACTTGATTACTCATTGAGTAATATTATTTGTACTCACATTTTGTTGGATATCATGTCAGCATACTCTTATCTACAGTTAGATAAGATGTGTCGATTCCAAACTAAATGGACTCCACACTCCATCCAATAATAAATAGAAACGTGTCAATACGGTGTCCCATAATTTATGATTACAAATAACATTTCTCTTAGTTTTTAGTTTCAATTTATCGTTCACGTTTTTTACATTTTGTTTTAGTATATGTATCCACTTTTAATATCATTAATTTTCTTTTTCAATAATACCCTCAACCTAATTAATTTTATTTACCGGAGTTGAAAATAGAGCGGAAATACATTATTGGAAGCGTTTAGGGGTAATTTTGTCTAATTATTTTTTATATCATTACCAGCACCAATTTATTATTTTTCTCAGTATGTATTTTTCTTTTTAAACTGATGAACTGAAACGGAACAAACAAAAGAGTTCTGCTACTGAAGGCACAAAAAAAATAAAAGAGTTGTGCTCAACAACCATTGAATGAATGAAGTGTTTTCATGTCTTGAGATTGGTGCATTTAACTTTTTGGGTTGTTTTTTAAATTTTACCTAACATCACGGGGGCTAATTATAATATTAAAAATGTAGTTAAAATAAGAGAAAAAAAAAGACAAGTTACAAAATTAAACTGATAAAGTAATAATAGCAATACCATTTTCTTATTCTCAAAAGCATGGAACTGTGGCATCTGCAATCAGATAAATCAAGACCTTCTTCTAGAAATATTAATGAGGATATACTGTATACTTAAGATCTGCCCCCAAATCATGCTAAACCGTCATCCAAAAGGATTAATAAATAATAAGATATTGAGATTAGGCTCCATTCACGTCAAGTCACTGTCTACCCAATTTCTTCTAGAAGCGAGAGCTTGAATACAAATTCCTATTGGCTATTACAAATTGGGCATGCACTAGTTGCCTTGGCACACCACCCTTCTAGAAGACCATCACAAAACTTACTTGAGGCGCCTTCTCTTCTTCATTCCCTTTAAAATAATGACACAAGTCACATTTGGTTGAGGCCTAAAGTTTTCATGAGATTGCCTAGTCTTTGTCACCAAAAGTGTGAAACAAGTGTGCCCCTGTTTGCTTCAGATTTTGCTATATTGTTTTAAATTTTTTTTGATATTTAAACTGCTTATTAGATGCCCCTTTTGTGTTATGTTCAAGAATTGTGGTTGTAGATCCTTAGACAATATTAAAGGAAAAGGTTCATCTTTGTTACAAGGTTCATATGGATGTGAAGGGCCCTTCAGATTTTTCTTCTTCTTGCATGTTCCTTGAAGCCAGCGGTGATTCTGATGAAGCTGATTATTATGATCCCAACATGGGTGGATATGCCGATGAAATTGCAAGATTTGGTTATGATCTTCATGACCATGTTGTTGTTGATGATGATGATGATGCTCTATCTTGCAGCTATGATAGATCTGACTCATGTAATGCTGCTGAGGCCAATTGGGTTGAATCTTGTGATGCTGCTGCTGATGATGATGAACATGACGGTGATGATGTGAAGAAAGATGATGTTAATGGAACATCATATTGTGAAGATGATGAGATGTTGAAAGAAGAACACCACAAGTCATTTGTGTCCTGTGACTCAAACCAAGAGTTTGTGGATGAAATGGAAAAGAACAGGTTGTTCTGGGAAGCATGTTTGGCATCTTGATTGTGTTTGTTGCAGTTCTTTTCTCTATTAGATCACTTTTTCAGATCATCCACCTTTGCTTGAGTTTTCCATATTTTGGTGCTTAGGTCATAGCTTCCCTAAAAACGAACACTTTCAGTTTTGTGTAAATTATTGATACTGATGCAGGTAGCTAGTTTGTTCTGGCTCTAGTTGAAATGTAAATATGTGGTATCTCTTCACTTGGTTACATTAATGCAATTACAATGTTTGTTCAGAATCATTTGTTTCATTTTATCTTATGAAATGAGAATTTACCAAATACTCTTTCTAGCAAGATATTTTAGTATTGTGGTAAAACAACTAAGGTGTGTTTGGATTGGCGTTTGACACACCCAAACTCACGTCCAATGCCTATAACGTAGCCCTAGTATTGTTTGGATAATTTTGCATTCGTTTGGCTTCAATGGGTTTGCTATCCAAACCCACCTTAAGGCCAAAGCAACTCATGGCTGCTTTTCCATAGAACAGAATTGCGTTTCATCCACTTTACTTTCTCTTTTATTGTGCCAACAAGTAAACTACCCAGATTAACCTGGGCCTTTAATTTCACCCATTTTGTTAATTAGGAAACTTATCTGATTTGATATATTAAACTTTAATTTCTATCATGCATTGAATGAACTTATTTTCCTTGTATATATATATTTTACAGATTTATTAGTTGAAACTATAATTAAATTATTTTTTGTATATCTGTTTTATACGCGACGTTATAAGTTTTTTTTTATTTAATAATTTGATACTAACACCAAGAGTTATTCAAGAATCTTCAAATGATATTTATATAATTTTATTTGTAATAATATTTATATAATTTATTCAAGCGTTTTATTAAAAAAATCGCAAAAAAAATGAAATAAAAGGATAATATAAAAAGCATAATATAAACTCATATCCATTTTAGTAATTTTACATTCAAAAATAGTTTTAATTACTATCACCCAAACAATATCCATTCTATCATAATCACTTTTGATATAAAAATTTTCAAATATAAATCACATTGACATCAACTTACTTTTGATCAAAATCAATTTTATAAAATCAAGTTGATGTAAACTCCCGTTTGCAAACTCTAATCCTAACACACGTTGAGAATTTGTTGTGCTAAGGAAGCACCTAAAGATTTTTCCTTCTGACATTCAGATGATCATGCGCCAACAACCCAAAAGGCTGAGGACATTTAGGAAAGTTTAGTACAGACAAACTCTCACGTTTTCTTCTGATTAATAGGTGAGGACACAGCTGGCACTGGCTGAAAAATAACCGGCTTTACTTTGGCCTTGCAGATTTAAGATCTTCCAATTTTGATGATTTTTCTTGAGCTGCCCAATGTGGAACATAAAGGCTTGATTTGGTAATGCCATCCAACGGATCCTCCTACTCATATAATAAACAAAAAAACTTTGTCAATTTTGCTCCCGACAAGCATCTTATGGAGTGTTTTTGAGGAGTAGCTTATGGATTTTAAAACTTGAAAAAGGCTTATATAGCCTTGTTTTATTTCATGACCAAAAAAAAATTAGAAATTATCCTCCTTAATATATATATATTCACGATAGTCCTTTTAAATTTTAAGAATAATTTTATAATATATTTATCAAACTTTATATTATTTTACCAAATAATATTATTACGACCTTTTAAGAATAGTTTCGAAAGAGTTTAAGGAATTCAGCAGCTCTAAAGAAACCATAGCAATACCAAAGCAAGCCATAGTGTTGCTATTTAACCAATTCCAATTTTTTTGGTCAAGGTTCATGTCATCACTTTGATTATAACCAGATTGCCTCGTACAAATCCAGGCCCTAAATCACAGCAGGCCCAATCTAACCTCTTTCGGTCTTATTGGCAAGGACTGAATGTTTCTTTGCACTGAATTTCGAGTCTAATTTCAAGCACGTTGGTAGAAAGGGCAACGAAGTTAGCTGGTCTTTTTTCTTATTTTGTTTGGCTAGAGGATAGCCTCCCGTCAAAGTTGTAATCTGGCTTATTTGGATGTTTTGGCTTGTCCAACCCGATGATTAAATAAATGTCAATAAATTAATAATGTTACAAAAAATATAACAGCTATTCAAACACTTCTTGAATTACGTAATGACAGTGATGGTATATTGTTTGGTCAAGTTCATAATTACTTAAATTTAGTCCCCAGAGTTTGCATAGACAAATGTAGTGACTAGATTGTATATTCCCACAATATGAGCTCATTTATTTGTTTAAATTCTTTGGTTAAAAAAGTCAATATTTATTTTTTTTAAAAGTAACTTCTAAGAAAAGAAATTAGAACTACAACATATTGTTATCTTTCAAGCCTAAACAAACGCACCTTATATATGGCCTATACGTATTACCAACGACAAAGCCGCCCTGGCCTTCACGTATTGTTTTGGTAATGTTTGCCAATGGTAGCCAAATCAAACTTGACATGGCAACTTGATTTTAATCTTGTTATTACCATTGTGGTTGAAATCTGGAATCCATCAATTTTTTATCATACACAGAAAGCACCATCTCAGGCCTAGATCAATCTACCTATTCCCTAGGAATTTGGAAATTCATCAATGTTAGAACTTTCACCTAAGTGAAACTTGAAGCTGTGGCTAGTCCATAGCCACATACCCATTTGTCATGGTTAGAGTTTGTCCAGTACAGGAAAATACAGAACAAGGTCAAATTCAGCCCTAAACTGAACCATAACCTGCCAACAATCCACAACAAGCAAACAGTTCCTAGTTCCATGTATTCATTTACACAAGAAAAACATGCTTGTAGAGACAAAATCTGAAACAAGCTACTCAAGAAACTGCTAGAAAAAGAAACACAGTTCTTAACTGGATGCAAGCAGCGGCACTGGCAGCGCAGAATCTATAACTTTATCCATCATCTCCACATCATTGGTTCCTGTACATCCTATTGATGGACTAGTTGTTTCAATATTTGAGCTCACAGCAGTCATCCTTGTCCTCAAATTTTCTCCATCACAGGAATTTCCGATTTTGATGTCAGTAATTGATGCAACAGAATGAGCAGATTCCATGCTATAGCCTGCACAACTTATAGGGTTCACATGCAAATAACCTGAAGGTTCTTCTGAGAATCCTTTTGTTTTATCATCAAGTTGCTTCAAGAAGCATTCCTCTATATCACTTAAAGATTCAGCCTCCCCCTCTTCCCCTTCACTGCTATGGCTGTAGACAGCATCATGATCATCATAATCTGACTTAGTCCCTCTCAATTCGCCACTGGTGTACATTTCTCGCTGGCTGTCATATTCATCCTCAGACTGGCGACCTGATGAACGAAATGACATGGGTGAATATCCTCCTGTTGCGGTTTCTTCGCGTTCTCTAAGGGTCTTCATTATTAGTGTCTTGAGTAAGTTCATCACTTGAACCGCATGCATCAGAGCAGTTAGAGGATCAGACATCTGTTTCAGGAGAACAAAATATGAATTTAGAACTAGAGAATTTCCCCAGTGTGCATAGTTATAGTTCTCAGGCATAAAGGAATAGAGTAGCCAGTTGATTATGCAAGATTGTTTTGGTAATGATTAATGAATACTACATATTGCTAGTGTGAAAGAAGATAATTATAATAGATTATAGATTATTATGTTTAAAACAAAATTACATACCATTTACCCAAAACTAAAGACAATACAAGAACACTAGCAAAATATTAAGGTCTGTTTGGTTTCATAAAACATTTCTATGCTCATTCCCTATTTTCAATTTTAATTACAAAAATGGCACATTGTTTTCATTCAGTTTCTTGTTTTTAATATTTTTGTGAATGAAATGGTGAAAGCAAGAAAATTGTGACACAATGAAAACTTTGGCAAATGAAGATAGAAAATAGCTTTTGAAACAAAACAAGCCTTAGATATTTTTAACAGAGAAATAATGCACTTGCCTACCTGAGTCATGTTAGGAGCAAAAACCATTGCAATATTTCTTGCATTCATTTTGTTGTACTCCTCCTCTTCTACAACATCAGCCATGAGATCAATAGCCCAGCCAAGCAAGGCAGACTCCATCGGCTTTAGCTGCTTGACAAGCTCAACAGATTCTTCTTCTGTGTTGCACTGAAGAACTTGCTCAGGGGAAAGTCCGTCTAGCACTCCTGAAGGAAGCTCCCGGAACCAGGCTTTAATTAGACCCGCCAAGCAGTGGACATCGATGTCGTCCGGCACGGTGCCCCTATTCAACTGGTCCCTCACATGCTCCTCTTGACTGTTTTCTGGATTTATACGAAATATACCTTCAGCCTGAAAAATCATTTAAGAGGGGGGAAAAAACCAGAAGTTAATCAGAAACTGACTGTTTGCAAGACCTTAGTGTAAATGACAAAATGTATTATACATTCAGTACCTTTAGGCCTCCCTGTGAGTATAAGCGGTCTTGCATTAATAAAAGAATAGTGGGGACACTGTTTCCTTTTGAATCATAAGCACACTGCATTGATTCTGCTGAGACTCCAAACACACTTACACTGCAAGCATTAGATGACAGCAAATCACTAGTTAGAATGAGTTGCAGGGAAGAATAAAAAAATTAGAGGAAATAAAGAAGGATTGATTTAATAGCTTTTTAAAATATATAATAGCACCAAATAGCAAATAAGAAACTGCAAATATGATAGAACAGTACATAATTCAATGAATTTGTACAAGGCATTCTGATTATGATTTATGCGTATTTGAAAGAAGTCAAAGAAACCTTGATGCCGAACTATGTTCATTCTGTGGCCATCAAAGTATGTAATTGACATGTCACTCAAACCCAAAACAACCTGAAGCTCCCCCATTTTGAAATTACATATCTAGGCCAAGAATCTACAGGATCAGGAAGACCTCATTTCTGAATAAACTTACTATATAGCACAAAAGAGGTGCGTGTATTTTCTAAATTAAGCAATAACCTAAGAAAATAAGAGAATTAATGCATTCCAGAATTTTGGCTAAGAAAATATATATTTTTTCTTAAAACAAGAAAAAGGCTTAATTAATTAGACTTCAACACTTGTATTCAACTCAGTTTTGAATCCTCCTTCTTTTTCTTCCACACACACAAACATTCTCATCAGCACCAAAAGCACTTCACACCCAAAAAGGAAAAAAAAATAAAATAGCATTTCAACCAAACACACCATTTGAAATCTAACAAAACCAACCAAAAGCATGTTTGGAATCATATATTTTTTAGATATAACTGATTTTTTTCCCCAAAAAAAACTATTCTAGAAAATTTTAAGCTATTTTGTAGTTAGAATTAAAATAAACTAGTGCAATGGGCGCGCACACACACACAGTTTCCAATTTAATGAAGATAAAATCAAAGTGAAGTACCTAGAATGCATTTCAACCAAACCCCATTTGAAATCTAGCAAAACCAAGAAATAACTATCCCAACATAAAAACAATATTTGTTCATTTATATTCAAATGACAATTTTTTAGATTCAAAATCATGTTAAAATGTATATCAAATATGTTCAAAATCACAAAAAGCAAAATAAAATAAAATTGAAACATAAGTTACACCCAAAAGTTATATAATGTCGTTCATAAACTCAAATCTAAAAACATGCTATATTCAAAAACAAAAACCCAAAAAGAAAACTTTTTTAAATTTTTGAAAAATGTAATAGTAAAGTACCTGGCACTGGGAACACGACCAGGGATCTCGACTTGGAACTCAAGGGGAAGGCCGAGGAAGCCGTTGAAGCGGTCGAAGGTGACGTGAGTTATGTGCTGCACGTTTGTGGGCCATCCGATCTCCATCTGGTGATGATGGACGGTCGAGATCACTTCCTCAGCTGGTCTCTCCACCCTGCAAGACACCATAGATTTCCTCAGCGCCGCCAACAGCAACGCCAACAGCGACAGCTGCCTCTCTTGCTCCTCTTCCTCCTCTGCCGCCGCCGCCGCGGCCCTCGTCCTCTTCCCTCCGCCGCATCCGCCACCCCTCGTCACCATCACCATCCCCGGCATCTCTCTCTCAAAAATGAGACAGTACTCTCAGCGAGAGAGACAGACAATACAAACGATGTTGTTTGTTACGTTGTTGTTGCGTATTTGTGTGTTTGAAATTTTGAGGATGTGGTGGTTTGAGTAGTGTTGGCTTTGGTGGTTATCTGTAGTTAATGTATGTGGTTTTGTTTGGGTTGCATTCAATTCAATTCAATTCAATTCCTGTGAAGCTCTCTCTCTTTTATTTATTTATTTATGCAGAAGAACTTTGTTTGTTTGAAGTTCAAACGGACACTCCACTCGTTTCAAATTTCTTTTCACTCTCTCTCTCTCTCTCTCTTATATGGCCTCGCTTTTATGCACAGTTGTATATGTCCTTTTTGGGGCCTCATTTATTCACTGAATTATCACAACTGCCACTTAATCCGCCACTTTTATTACTCATATGTGTGTACTGCGTGAGATTGTTATTATTATTATTTTTTATTGATTTGGCTTCTTTAGGCGGGGTAGATTGGCAAATTGAGGATTAATTACTCTCTTGGCGGCTCATATACAATAAAAACTATTTAAGTAAGAATAATTAATCTCTTCATTTACTCACTTAATCAATTTCTACATTTTAGAAGAGTCAAATATATTTTTTATAATGTATTTTTTAAGAATTTAAAACCACTTGAATTTCATCAAAATATCATATTATTGAAAATGATAATCCATTATCAAATTATTATGATTTATTATATTGATGAAATCCTACTCATTGACGGTATATAGAAATTAAACATTTGTAGAATTTTATAGGTATTTTCACAAATATTAAATTATTTTATTTATCTGGTTAGCACGTTTAACATACTTGTTAAGGAGTTAAAAAAATTTATATTGAGAATAGGGCTTTTATGTATACAAATTATGAAACCCTAAACAGTACTTAAGTTATTATTATTATTTTTTATTTGAACTCACCATAAAACATGACATGCTGAGCTTTTTTTTGTTTTATTACTTTTATGAATTACCAATGTACTATGTTTTTTCTAACAAGCTTACCACCACGTATGGCGACTTTAGTGGAAAATTGATTTTGATATGGACCGCGATGATGTTTAACATTTTAATATAGGAGTTATGGAAAAATTATTGTGGAAAAAGGAACATAATCCACTTACAGTGAATTATACCAGGAAAAGAAAAAAAAAAAGGTGCATAATCCGCTAAAAACAGGTGCACAATCAACTAATAACAGATTAAATTTGTGTTATTTTAATAATTTTAAAATGGATGGAAGTAGCAGTGAATTAGTGATACTCATCCATCCAATCCAACTAGATTGATTGATCGAAACTCGAAAGCAGAGAGGTTCTAGTTAGCTTAGAATTGGCCTTGTGACTGTTGGATGCAGTGACGAATTTTTCAGTTCCTTTATTTTATTTTATTTTTTCATTTTGGTAGTACGGAATCCGCTGAAAGGGCATTTAGTTCCTTTATTTATTTATTTTTTTGCATGGTTCAATATCTGCTGGCGCCAGATAACATTCCCGTAATTTTTTTCTTGAGTAAATTATCCTAGTAGCCTCTTAAAAAAATTTCACCGGTCTATTTAATCCTTCAACATCTGAAATTATAGTCGCGGTCCCTAAAGATCTTATTTATAGGAATAATTAGCCACTAAACGGATTTAAGACTTGAAACACTAACGGAATGGTTACGTGGAACGTTAAATGGATGTTAAATGACATTGCCACCACTACCACCGCCATGGTTCTCCTCTCCCTCCTCTTCCTTTTCCTCTCCCCCTTGGTCTCCACGACCCACAGCTCCACCTCGCCTCCTGGAACTTCCAGAACACGACGGTTGGTTTCATTTGCAGCTTCACTGGGGTGTTTGGTGGGGAGAGCCGCAGCTACAGAACCTCCTCCCTTTTTCCTCTTTTTTCTTTTCTGTGAGATTTTGTTAATGTTTGAATGGAATGAACTTGCTTGATTTATGATTTGTTAGGACTTGTTGTGATTTGATTTTGTTTAGTTGTATTTGCAATGGTAGTTAGGAAAATGATGGTTGTTGACGGAGGATGTTGTGGTGAGGAAGGAGGCTATGGGTGTTGGTGGTGGTGATGATTGGGTTGTGAGGTTGAGAAGGCATAAGCTTGTTCAAGTGGCGATTGTAGTGGTTGAGAGGGCATAAGCTTGTTCCGAGAGAGGAGAACCATGGTGGTGGTGGTATTTCTGCAAACAGAGGAGAACCATGGTGGTGGTGGTGGCGTCCCTAAATGGAGAAGTAACGAGGAAGTAATAGAGGACTAATGGAACCGACATTTTTAATTTTGAGGGACTATTAAGGTAATTATTTTTCTTGAGGGACTAAATAGTCCGATGAAAAAATCTTAAGAGACTAAACATGTACTTCACTCTTTTTTCTTTTTATAGTAATAATATATGCTGAAAGTGCCGTGTTTTCCCATACTCATCCCATAGTAATTTATCTAAAAATGTAATATTTAGATTTTTTTTTTCACTCAAATTTCATATGAGTAAAATTGACCAGGGTTTAGTATATATTTTTTTAGCAAACTAATCATAGTTGGTGGCCAGTTCAGTACTTTTTTATTTTTTTTCTAACAAATTCAGTGATGAGTTCAATTGAAATCCCATTCTTTTATAAATATGTGTAATTATCATATTTTGATACGATAGGTTATCAAAACTCACAGAAAATATGAGCCTTATATTTCCTCCTTTCAATGTTAAGTGTTTTTAGAGATCTTTTTTTAAAATATTTGTCAGTGATTCAAAAAAATTTTAAAGAAAAATTAATTTTTCTATATTACCTTCTTTAATATTGTGAGTGAAAATATTGAGATTAGAATACGAGAAAAATAACAAGTAAATAAAAAAAGGGTGAAGACACATTGGTCAAAACAAAACAAAACTTTCTCTACATAGGAGTTAATTTAGTAATTTATTAATTTTTGTGTCAAAATCGTTTTACAATATATGACAACCAAAAATTCATTGAAGTAGTACTTCAGTTTTACTATAAGATTAATTTTAATATGTAGTCAATATGAAATACTTTTCATGATTAACAAATCAAACCTTCTATATAACTTTTAAGGTCGTTAAGGATGAGGATTTATCTTATATTTATTTATATTGATTTATTTGTATAGTATTTTGATTTCGTTATTAGGTTATGATTTGATATCAATTTATTTTCTTTTATTAAGTTAGGGCTATAAATAGACGCTACTCTTTGCAAGTCATAGAACATATCAATAATACCGATACATTCTGATAATTTTGTTGTTTTCTCTATTCTTATTTTCCATCATGCCTTCTAATAAAGGTGCTTAAGATTAAAAAAAAACTATATAATTTGAATGACATGATTATATATAAATGAATGAATATACAAAAATATTTCATACTAATTATCCATCAAAATAAATTATTTAGTATATATGTTCATTTAATTTTTTATATTTTAATAACTTCTGCACAATTCAATCCTTATTCATTTATGTTTGTTAATGCATTTCGTGGAAAATATAAACACTATAGTAATTATAAATTATAAATTTATAATATATGAATAGTCTTGTAGAACTAATTTAACTTTTACTATTATGGAGGTAATTGTTTGATTTTGTTGATATATGTGTCAACCTTAAAATGACAAGTATTGCAAAATGGTAAATTACTTAGCACTCATGAGTACCAAGTACCAAATAGGATTATAATCTAAAGACTTGTAGAGTGATATTTTAGTTTATGACTTTCATGAAGTAAGATGACTTATTACTAACTAAATGAATCGAATCTATAAAAGAACATTTGTTTTCGCTTGATGTGAGTGAAGTGCTAATGTTCCCACAAGGGCAAATTACCAATTTCCAAGGAATTCGATAGAGAGACATATCTGCTTGGACAGTGGAATTCGAATTTGTGGAAGACCGTTGCCAAAAAGCTGATTTTGTTTCAGGGTCATAGCGAGGAGTGGGCCTTCTTGTTGTAATAAGTAGGGATTATTGTGATTGGACCATGACACTGACTAAATCACTTTTCTTATATTATTTTCATCTTATTATTGGAGACAACTTTTGTATTTCTAACAACAAATATGGTCCTTTTTATGTGACTCGCGTGATTAAAGGAAGCTAAGGGAGTGTTCCTTCATCATTTTCTTTTGTTACTTCCATTCTCATTGGTTTACCAAAACAATTGGTCATTTTTGTCATGGATATTTGGATCCTAAGCAATCTGTCTTTATCTGAAGGCACAGAGATTATGTCCTTTTCGTGCTATTCATTTCTACGAGCCACCATGCATTGAAAGCTACATAGATAGATTGGATTACATTATTTACTGGCAATCTATTACTATTGCTTACCACACATCAAGGCAAAGTCAAACGGGTAGAGTTTGGTGAGCTACAATTGCTTCATAGAAAGAACAATAATTTTGATGTAATGATATTGATAATGTAAAAAAAATTTATATTTATATTTACATACATGTAATTTTATGTTGTTATTGAATTATATATTTATATTTATGAAACTTTCAAGATAATATATGATTGAGTTAAACTCTTTTACTGATCTAATAATACATTAATGGATATTTAGATATTTGTGTAATTTTTTTGTTTACAAAGATAATATATATAATTTAAATAAAAAACTCAATCATGTGAAAAAGGGTAAGTCCTTTTCAATTAAAATCAACCATTTCACAAATAGTCAATTGTTTTTAGGCCTAATTATTTTGTTTGCTGGTGGCTGCCGTACCAAAGAAATGATCCAATTTTAAGTGGGGCTCTTGAACCATTTATAGAACCTTCAAATTTTGTTATGCTCCAACCAACACATTAGCTAAAAGAGAAAATGGCACAGAAAAAGTAATTAGATAAAGAAGGTTGTTTTTCTCTCTGGCACATCACTGATTACACCCAGAGAGAATCTCAAGAAAAAAAGGAGTGGGATCCTAAACCAAATTGAAAGAAAAAATAAAATAAAAAGAGAAAAGGAAATGGACCATCCCCAATATTGATGGGCCAAGGAGCGTAACTTGTTGGATCCTTGTCGAGCCATTTGACTCTTTAACATGGGATTTGGGATCATTATGATGGGACCCATTCAACCTTGTATATGCTATCCTCCTTACATTTACCTTATCTCCTCAGGGGTTTATCTCTAGGGTTTTAACGTATCAGTTTGGGAGGAACTAGAATGTCAAATTCTCGAGATTTTAGTATATGTTTACTAAGGATCTCACAAGCATATGAATACAAGAAAACAAAGTAAAGAGAGATTATTCATTTTCCTAAGTGATACACTAAAATCTATATAGTTTTCCAATAAAATAATCGTAAAAATAAAAGAATGGAGAAAAAATGAATAACTAAAATCCCAAGATTGTAACATTGATCTGAAATATTGTATATAATACTCACAATATAAAATTTTGTGACTATGGTACCCCAAATCATGTTTGTGAGTGCCATAGCCTTGTTCGTAGATTTCTTCTACTCTTACATACATAAAGTTTCAAGATATGCTTGGAAGGATGAAAAGAGATGAAATAGGATATAATAAAATAGCAAAGTTTAAGTAGAGTGTGTCTTGGAGTAATTTAAAAAGAGGAAATTGAAAACCACTATAATTAGGGGATTGAAATTTTTTGTCCCAAATAGTGTTCTTCATTGTCCTCCAATCATTTATTGTCATATAAAAATATAAGAATTAGAATAAATTTAAAAATTTATAAGTTATCAAATATATAATAAGTATCTTACATATATGGATAAATAATTGAGTGGGCAGAAAATAGGACACTATTTTGGGATCAAAAATTTCCATCCAACAATTAGTCTAGGTTAGTGTGAGGTTTCAATACTTTACATTAGTTATGGGTTCAAAACCTCGTTATTATGGATGTATGTGTATGTGTATATATATGAAAGAGGGAAAATGGTTATATCAAAATAATAAAATAATGATGTCTTCCTCTCTTACCACCCTAAGACCTTATTTTTGTCAGTCTAGATTAAGAGATGAATAAGAAAATGTCACGACAGTTTGTAAACATTCATTCCTTTCATTAAGAGAATTACTTTTGGCAAGAAAAGTTATAATTGAGAATAAAATAAATCACTCGTCATGATTTCCAGTTTTCTTTTCTATTTATAAGTGTTTTTTTAGGTATAATAACATGGCTCAAACAAATGTTTTAAGAAGAAAGGAGGCAAAGTAATCAACATAACAAAGCCTAAAAACAAAAACATATAAAGCAAGAAAAAGAAAAAGAGAGAGAGAGAACATACAAGCAGGAACATAGAATCCAGGACACCAATATGACCAGAATAATAAGTTAAAACAAAACAAATTTTTGTTTGTAAGTTTAAAAATTTCATTCTAAAATTGAAACCAATAACTTACAATAATTTCGTACCAATATTTTTTCATAACATATAGCAGTTCTCCTTTTGTTAAATAATTAAATTAAGGGAACTGTATTCTTCATCTTTTATTTTACATTATTATTAGTCACTTCCCTACCAAAACCAAAATATTATTATCAGTCATTTCTTTTTTCTCTTTAAATTTCTCAAACATACCTTAAAATACATCTAGAATATCATAGTGGACAGTTTTAACAGTGTTGATCTAATTTAATAATATTTTATATTTAATTTAATGGCATATAAAATTATACAATATTATGTGTTATATTTTCATTACATAAATGTAGTGTTCTCAAAATATATATAAGTACTTCTTCTTTTTTTCACATGGGACGCTGAAATGCATTCGCAACATGTAATAAAAATAAATTGCATCCGCAACATATTAACACTAGTTAATTAATTAATAATAGCTAAATCTCACAAGTATCTCCCTCCAAAAAGCCACCATTCAAAATTCAAAACACAAAAAAAAAAAAAAAGCAATCTGCACTGTTGGTCATTGAATTCTTTGCTGATGCCTGATGGTGCCGTCTTCTTCGGAAGGACATTGTACTTTCTGCCTGTCATATGGCAAATAGTAATTAGCAACCTTATTTATGGGTATTGTTATTTCAAAATTTAAAAGTGATGATTTAATTAAAACAATTAATTCATTCCAATTGAATGTGATAAATAGATGAAAAAAAATGGAAACTATCATTATATTGAAGAAATAGGTATCTCAATTAAATACCTATTTGTGAGTGGTGGAATAATATTTTCGTTTATTTATGTTGTATTGTCTTTGTCAATGAGTGCAGCCCTCTGAGCTAGTTATATCTGATGAACCAACGGATAATGTGGATCTTTTGTCATAATTCGATTTATCATTGACACTGAACCCTCTTTAATTATTAACTGCTTTACATTTCAAAAATAAAATAAATAAAATGACTATGTTCGATTCAAGTCCTAAACCACTACTAATAATTATCGAAAGTTTGTCTTTGATCCTATAGCATATTTGGTTTAATTTTTGCTAAACTTCACATATAAATTAGGCAATTTTTTTTAAAATTTTTTATCCAGATTATGATTTTGAATTTTCAAAAATCAAACCAAACAAGCCATTATGTAACTTTTTTATGATGATAGTTAAATAATCGGCTATTGAAATTTTCAATAAAATAAGGTTATATACACTTACACTATCAAATAATTTTTTATGAGATGAACTAATAACAGCAGTTTGCTGTTGATTGGAAACTTAGGTGAGGATTTATACGTGAAAAACGGGAAATATCTGAAAATTCTATTCGAATTTAGTTATTAAAATGATAAGATATGCTTGTTATACTCTATATTTTTTTTATTAAAGAAATTAGTAATATATTTTTTTTGGTAGGAAAGAAATTGGTAATATTATTTTGACTGTATGATATTACTCGTAACTATTGAGCAGTCTTTTCATATGCCTAATACTATTTATTTATTTATTTTTTTGGGTACAGATGCCTAATATTATTTACAAACTACAATTTATGTATGCCTGGATGAAATCTGAATTTTTGGACTTCATGCCATTTCATTTTTGGGTCGGAGGATTTAATACCTTAACAGTTTGATAATGCCAAATAAGTTTGGTAGCCCAGCTAAAAAGTTGAGTGGGACGGAATGTGATTTGGACTAAGTAAAAAATATGATTTGGATTTTGGAGTAAGATTCTTCACATTTTTATTACAAGTTGGGTTCGAGGGCCCATATAGCCCCCACTCAAGCCGTGATTGCATTATTGGCTATGGAGGTCAATGTTCTATCCAATTTGGACGAAGTAATCACTTTAATTTCCAGGAAACAGCATATGAAATTATGAAGAAAAAAAAATCATTTGAATATTGTGTTGTCCAAAAAAATAAATATGCATATTGTCAAATATTTTTAGAAAAAAGCTATTTGTTAAGAAAACTCTTTTCATGATCCTGCACATCAACGACTTAGCTTCCTATCATTCGTTAGAAACATGCTAAAATGGATTAAAGTTATCTCGTATAATTTTTTTTTCCCTCTCAGATAGAATTACTGGTATCAAAGTTCTATTATCAGGAACCCAACTAATCTGGTCAAATTGGAGTAATCTTGTATAACAAATTAAGCAAAGTGTAAAATATTTGTAATTGATTTTCGTTTTATTTATTTATTTATTTTTTGGTCGCCTTTCTTTCTTTAATGTGCCAAAACCGAAAACTTCTGGGTCTGCTTTTGAATTATTGATCCATCTCATAAAAAATGCATTCATGTCATATAGTATATCTCATATGTTTAATCTTATTTTTATTTTCATTCCCAATACAGTGAACCCATGGAGCTTAATTTTCTAAACTACATGATTGCAGACCAATTACTTATTTTGTAACCTCTTGTATCAAAAGCAGCACATTGGTATAGTCCACTAAATATGGAACTTGATCCATCAACAAGTTGCAACCAAACTAATCATGTTTTCAAATAGGAGTATTTATTTAATCATGCACATATGTGAGATTTTGTTAAGTTTCAACACACGGATTTCCCTGCCTAGAAGCAAGTTTATGCGTAGAGAACGAGTAAACCAATCTCCACCAACCACACTATCATTGAATACTAATATTGATTATGAATTTCGGTTCTGTTCAACAGATCATAAAACATATACGCTAATATAGTAGCAGAAGAAAAGCTAACTAGAGTGTGTGCTTAGATTAACTTAATCTTGGTTCATAACAATTAATAATCACGATTTGTATTTTTAGAGAACCTAAAAAAAGTAATTATTTTTTCAAAAATATAATAATCAGAATCGAATTAAAATAGCACATTCGTATACATAAAATAGATTATTAGGGTTTAATTTTTCTAACAATCTTACCTAAGAGTACTGGTTAAGAATTCCATAAATAGAAAATTTGTATATTTTTCAACGGACTCCACATTTTAAAAACTTGAAAATCACACTTTACAATAATTTTTTGTCACCTTTATGAAATTCTTAACTTAAGAGCACTGACTAGAAAAACCCAATAATATGCAACGGCAAAAGAAATTGTGACCTCACAACTCACATACTCTTGCAGAATGTTGAATTTTATGTGACTGTAGAAGGTCAGATATTATATATGTACCGTGATTGTTAATGGTGATCCAATATAATCGTGCAGGGATAAGGATGTGTTTTTAACTTTTGTTAAGAGAATAAAAGTGTGGCTGTGCATGTGCCATAATATATATCCAAATTAAAACAAAACTTAGCTTCCTTAAAGTCCTAAGCAACCATGTGATAGGGGAATTAGCTAACCATAGAAGACAAACTTGGAAATAATCGAATATTCTGACGCGTTCGACAAAGATATATAATTAGTTGACTTCGGTTAATGAATTCATTTTTTCTAATTTTCTCTTGTTGAAACCTTCCCTCGGCTTGCGAATAACTTAAGTAGTTGACTTGGATCACAAGAAACAGTATGCATGCAACTGTGTATAGAGATCATATATCTATTTTCATATTAACATCTAATTCTGTATGGTATGATTGAATAATAATGTAAAACTCATATCTAAGATTTATATAATTATTTAGGTAATGGATTTGAGAGTTAACCATATTTATCAACAATGTTAAATGACATCGTAAAACTCTTCTATACTTTACAGTGTAATATTTAATTTTGATGTACTGAAAATAATATATAAGAATCTCATACTAATATATTCAATTATATATTACTATATTAACAAAAATATATTGCATTGATCTTCACATTAATTACTTGAATAGTTTAGTAAATAGAAAAAAAAAATCAGAAGCGAAACTGGGGTAGCACGGGTACAGAAGAGTTGAATATCAAATGTGAGTGAAAACACCGGTGAAGGCTATAATTTATCAAGTGAAGTATGTGGATCATGCACACCAGATGTTTTGTAACATTTACAAAGTGTGGCTAAATGCATCTAAAAGTGAAGAAAATATACTTAGCCACACTTTTTAACATTTAGCCACTCTTTATAAATTTATGGCTAGATGATTACTATGTAGCCATACTTTACTTGGTTTACTTGGTGTGTCATAAACAATACTGAAAAGGCAAGCTTGAGTGCTGGGTTAAAGAATTTAAGGTAAGATTGTACAGTGATTTCATCCCACTATATATATGCGCAGTCAAACCGAAGAAAAATACAAAATAAAATATCTTGAAAAAAGGGTTGACCTTAGAAGATTATGACATTAATTTAGAACATTACAGGGCTGGCATTCTAACCCATTAGGAATTTATGCTTGTATTCAACGTTTTCATACTAACTTTGACACATAGTGACATTACCAATCTGGCATAGGATTTTTCTCAAATTTAATTAATTATATCCTTTTAGTTGAGAATATATTTCTATAACATGATGTCCTCTCTATCCGCAACTAGTTGCTTGCTTAATTATCTAAAAGAAACTAGCTGGCTAGCTAATATACACGCGTATTGTATCCAATGATTGAAGATGAAATTCACCATATGGTGTCGAACTTGTTGAAAGGGCACCAATTAATAAAAAATTTAATCTTTTAATTTCCACACAATTCAAAATACATAATGCTTAACTGGATTTACCTTAGAAAGTTGACAAATGATGCCTATAAAAGGGAGCAATGTCCTTGTAGTTAAGCATTCCATTTTCTCCAATTAAGAGTTTAAGGCTACTATAGGAAAGTGAAGTGAAGGGTTTAAATATGAATATGAAGATCACATTCTCACTTGTGGTTTGTGTGGTACTTTTGGATCTCATTGGGGCTTGTCATGGTGGCAGCCTCAAGAAGAACTTCTACGAGCATTCATGCCCTCAAGCTGAGAACATTATTAAGAGCAAAGTCCAGCAGCATGTCTCTGCTAGGCCCAATTTGCCTGCCAAGTTGCTACGGATACATTTTCATGATTGCTTTGTCAGGGTAAACTAAATTAATATTCTAATATCTCTTTACCTTGTTATGTTTGCTCTTTATGAAATGTTCATGGAGATGTATGAATTTCTACACAGACATTTAAATACAATAATAACGCTGATACTAATTGCCTTGCAATTTGTTTTGCGCAAGACGATACATACTTGTGTGTATGGACTTTTTTCAAACTTTTCAACAGTGATATGTAAAAAAAAGTCATTTTTAGTGTCTTTTGGAAAGTTGAAATATCTAACTTCTCAAAAACATTAGTTGCACGACTTTATAAATAAGTATTACAAATTAAAATAAGTATTTCTGATACAGCGTATCCAAACATAAAATAACTTACTTATAAGTTACTTTTCACAAAAAAATTTCATAGGTCTTTTTGTTTGAGCTTACTCAAACTAGATCTATAACATATTTGCATACATTTCAGGGTTGTGATGCTTCAATTCTGCTGGACTCCACCGCCAGTAATACTGCAGAGAAGGATGCAGTTCCTAATTTAACTCTGACTGGATTTGATGTCATAGATGACATCAAAACTGCAGTTGAGGCAAAATGTCCCAAGACTGTATCTTGTGCTGACATATTAGCATTGGCAGCTAGGGATGCTGTTTCAGTCCAAGTAAGCTATAACTATAATTATATATATTCTTCTTAACAATGCCTTCTGATTATACAACAAAGTTCAGGCTGCAGAATTTTCATGTTTTCTTTTTAACGTGCATATGTCACATATTATAATCTTAGCTTATTAGTATTATATTAGGCTTTATGCATGTACCTGATATCATAGATGAAATTTGCAGTTTAATAATAGGCCTATGTGGGAAGTTCTCACTGGTAGAAGAGATGGCACAGTATCCAAAAGTAGTGAAGTCTTTGGCAATATCCCAGCACCTTTCTTCAACTTCACAACTCTCAAACAAAACTTTGCTAGTAAAGGTCTTACTTTGCACGACCTCGTTGTATTATCAGGTACATCTATATATTCAAATAGAAAAACTGCAAATTATTTGTACCTTTGAATGAATGAGTTTGTCTTCACTCTTTTAATATATTGAACTATACTTCTTGTATGTTTACAAATTTTTATAGTTCTGACAAATAAGAGTGCAGTTAGATAACCAGAAAAAAATCAAGACAGAAAATCTGTCAAATACAGTTAGCAGAGACATGGCAAATTTTTAGTGGTTAGATTGAAAAATTTAAAGTTTCCAATAACATTTTGCCACATAATTCGGGTAATAATATTTTGGCAGATTTTCTGGCTGTAAAGCATTTTCCGACAAATAATTCTGGTTGCGTAACATCATTTGATTAAGGTCATATAAATGATATGACATAGTCTTAAAATTGCCGGTCAATACTAATATGGATGCAAGGAGTAATTACAAAATGACCATGATCACTCACCATATACATATGACTATTTAAATTTTATATTGGCTAAATACTTTATATATGCAGGGGCACACACAATTGGAGTAGGTCATTGTAACTTGTTCAGCAACAGGCTTTATAACTTCACTGGAAAAGGTGATCAAGACCCTTCTTTGGACCCCACATATGCTGCATTCCTGAAGACTAAATGCAAGAGCCTCAGTGACAACACCACAACAGTGGAGATGGATCCTGGTAGCTCCACCAAATTTGATAAAAACTATTATCCTAACCTTCTCCAGAAAAAGGGTCTGTTCCAATCAGATGCTGCACTTCTAACAAATGACCAATCAGCAGATATTGCTAAAGAATTGGTTGATCAAGACAAATTCTTCACTGAGTTTGCACAGTCAATGAAGAGGCTGGGAGCCATCCCAGGCTCAGCTGGGGAGATTAGGCTCAAGTGTTCAGTTGTCAACTCATAAATAATTAAGATATGTTTTATGTGTGTGTGTGTGTGTGTTTTTTTTTTGTTTCTAATTTGAATTGCAAATTTATTCTGTTGTAACTTGTAAGATGCCTTGAGAGTTGATAAAAGCAATGTGTTACTACGTGTTACTACTGCTGTGACCTTCTCCTCAAGCTGTTATAGACTTACCATACCAATAATATTTCCATATTTCTATTTGTACTTTAATTACATAGTTATGGTCTGGTCATGCATACTCATTCACATACATTATTGGGGCTGATGTTAAGGAACATACAAGCATTGAGGAGATTGGTACCAAACGCAAAATCAGAGTGAAATTCAGTTGCTCCGATCCATTCTAATGGTTATCTAGACAAGTAATGATATTTCAACACCCAAAAAGTGAGTGAGTGTCTATTAAACATCCATTTTTTAGGTGTTAAAATATCATTACTCTTTTTGGAGGGGAAGCTAACTGAAAAGGACTAAAAAAAAAAAAAAAGTTGAATAGACTGTGTGCGATTTGAACTAGGATTTCAAGTCACACCAAAACAAAACAAAAACTCTAGGATTCTGAGCATCCTCCTCACAATTTGGGTACAACGGCTCCTAGCGTAATTTGGGAGGAAGTGATTAGTGATCACTTTTGGAGAATCAGCATTCGCTAAATATATATTTTTTAAAAGAAAAATACTAATTTTTTAAAGAAATTAATTTGTATACTTTGAGCTTATAAAACAATTTGATATTGTCAATCAGTATAATTTTATCAAAGTGACAAATTATGAAATGTAATTACTCACTATCACATGATTTGTCATTTTAGTGAACTTTTATAGAGTTATTTTTATACTGTAAAAATATAGAAATTAAATTTATTATTTAACAAAAAAAATTAATTGTTAAGAAATTCTTTTTGTGAATGGCTACTCCTCTTATTTGCTATATGGGCCAATTATTCCACAAATTAGAGCATGTTACAGCTGGCTTGAGGCTAATATTCTTCATTATGAAAGCCATCTTTTGTTCTTTTTTATTTTTTTGTGGTTCGGCTTTTGAATGCGTTTTGTTCATCCATCTCATAAAAATGATTCATATCATATAGCACAACTTTTTGTTTAACTTTATTTTCATTTTCCTTACATTAGAGTGAATCAAATGGACCTTAATCGTCAACCGGGTTTTTTTTTTTTTTTGTGACTAATCAACTAGGGTATGATCTAGCAACAAGGGGATTAATCCACCACAACGGGACAGCGAATCCCGGTTCAAATTTAATTAAGACTCGCATATGTAAGGACGAACAAATTTGCATCCAGTGGAAAGTGAAAGAAAAAAAAAAAAGAAGGAATGGTATGGACCTTATTCCCACTAAATTGCACGCCCCTAATTTTTTTTATTTTCAATTTTGACCTCTTTGTGAAAGTAGCACATTATAAGCCCACTAATCGTGGAACTTGGTCCCTCAATTAGCTAGCTAATTAACTAATCACGTCACGACAAAAAAAATAAAAATAAATAAGTAATCATGTTTTCGAATCTTTGTCACGTGTGCGGATTTGTTGAGTTTCAACAGACAGCTTTAGTTTCCTCGTTGACGAGCAAGTCAATGCGAGGAGAACCGACAGCCTGATCTCCATGCACCAGCCAGTTTCATTGAATACTAATTATAGTTTCAGTTTTGTTTAGCAGATAAAAGCATAAACTTTAATGTATTTTCTTTTGCTAAAGTACAATAATGATCATTTGATAAAATATAATATGACTCACTTAACTAGATAAGGATTAACACATATCTCATGTCATTCTACCAGTGTGCCATTTAACTTATTTGCTAACTATGTTGGATGGATATAAATGAGTACGTGGTACGAAAACTTTGTAAAAAATAGGACATAGATACGTCTGTATATATATAAAAAATATAAAAATTTTACAAATTTCATGCAATGAAAATTAAAATTTCAACATAAAATTGATCAAATTTATTGAATATTACATTCAAAATTTTCTAAAAAAATGAATTTGGGTAAGGAAAAAGATTAGGGCTCAATAGAATTGGAATATGGAAGGAAAAAAAGGAAAAAAAATACAAAAAATCATTAAACCGACCTACCTAGCTTGGGTACGTGTACCTTGGCCATACCCAGCCGTACCCCTCTGTACTCAATTTTTTTTTCAAGAAATAGAGTAATCAGATACGTACCTAGACATACTCACGTGTACCCAAAGCATACTCATACCCAAAAAATGCCTGATACGGGTACTTTTACAAAAATCCCATACCTATGCTTCAGTGTTTACTAACTATTCCACAAATTTAGGCATGTTACAAATGCTTTTTTAGCACCCCTAACCCCCATCCAAAAAAAAAAGTTTGTGTAATTTCCCAAAGCATCCCCTCACCGGGCAGGGTTGAGGCTAATCTCCTATAGCATGATCAAACATCTAAGTGAGAACCCTTCTCACAGTATTTTTTCCATACTCATGAACCTCATAATCAAACTGAGGCGAAGACTTCTTTCGTTTTCTTGGTCGGCTATTGAAAGCTTCTTTGATCCATCCAAAAAATGCATTCATAACTCATATTCTTAACCTTATTTTTATTTTCCATAGTATCCCTCACTTGATAAGTGAGAAACAGGTATTTTAGAGTACAATCAGATGCTTTAGTAGGGATTTCTCCCAACAGTATTTTTTTCATATATAGAATCCTAGAATCGAACCCAAGACTTCATGTTTAAGAGACCCAAGTCTTTTTTCACCAGAATCAACATCTCATTGGTAGTCTGGTAGCAAATGGACCTTATTCTAACCAGACAATTGCAAGCCATTAATTTTTTCGGTAAACTCTTTACGAAAGCGGCACAACATAAGCCACAAATCGTGGAGCTTGATTCCTCAATTTACTAACTAATTACAATGTTTTCGAATCCTTATCATATATATATATATATATATATGCATGTGTGGTTTTGTTAAGTTTCAGAAGACGGCTTTCGCTGGCAAGTTTACGCGTAGAGAACCACTAAACTAATCTCCACCAACCAGTTTCATTGAATATTGATATTGATTATAATTTCAGTTTTGCTTAACAGATGAAGCATATACTATAATGTATTTTTTTTCCCCATAAAATACTCTAAAAAAGTTAGGGCCTATTTAATTTCGGTTTTTATTTTTATTTTTGCAGATTTTGAAAAGGAAATACTGAAAAAATATGAAAATTATAAAATTCAATTTTCAATTTTCAATTTTTCTTTTACAAAATCTTAAAAACTAAAATACTAAAATCAAACAGACCCTCTCCCCTCCCCTCTCTCTCTATACAAACACACACACACACACACTCTCCGTTCACAAATAAGTGTCCATTTTGAAGATTTTTTCTTTTCCATGAAATAAGTGTCCAAATTTAGAAATCAAGGTAATATTAATTAATTTATTCTAACTATATCCCTATTAATAAAGGAGAGAACAGAAGTGGATGAGAAAGAGTAATTAAAAAATATAGAGTAAAATAGTAAAGACAATTAAGTAAAATATATTTAAGTTATCCTAATATCAAGATTGTGTCAATCATTTGTAAACGAACACTTATTTGTGAATGAAGGAGAATATATATATATATAGACACACACGCGCGCACACACACGTACAATTAAAAAAATTAACAGAATTTTTTAAAGAAAAAATAAAGATCATTAATATAATTTACTTAACCATCGAGGATTAATGAGCGTATCAAAGTATTCTAACAAACACATTTCGACGAAAACTTTTCACTATCAGCCATTGTCTTATATAAGCTTATTTTGAATTCGAAACAATTAAATCAAAATCTTTTTTGGAGAGCTTATAAGCAAATTATCATTCAGGAGGGCATTTCGAAAAATGGATGTGCGAAATTCGATAAAATGCCCAAGACACGTTAGCTTAACTTCAATTGCATGATATAAACACCATTTGAACAACTAACGATCCACATCTTTCATAAGTAGATTCATGCGCTATCACTTCGCACCATTTAACATTTTTCTATTTAAAATTTTTTTAAAAAAATTACACAAACATGTGCTTGGATAAACTTTATTACATACTTCAAAGATATACTTAGGAAGCAAAAGCACATATACAAGCAGCTTTATATGTTTCCAAAAAATAATTGAAACACACATTATTTTCTGAAAATAAGTCCTGTGTATTTGTCTCATAAAAATGCTATGGCCATAGTTTTGACCTGACATCCTCATGCAGAGAATATTTAGAATGCACAATGTCAGAATGGTGTTACTTTTTTCTATTCACTAGTTTAATGGTGATCTAATTCGTGCAGGAATAAGGCTGTGCATGTTCAGTGTTGAGAGAATGGACCTGACCCATTTAGTTCCTAAACAAAACTTCCTAAAAGTCCTAAGCAGCCATGTGCTGTAAGGGAATAGGGAGAAGACAAACTTATCAATAATGACACCACAAAGATAATCATTGACTTTGTCTATCGAATTCATTTCTCTTTTGTCTTCCTGAAACCTTCCTTGGGTTGCAAACAACTTGAGTGGTCGACCTTCCATCACAAGAAACAACCCGCACAATAATGTACGAATGTTTTTTAACCCTGAAAGATAGACAAAACTAATCCCAGTTAATTTGAACTTCACACAAAATTTAACAAGGCTCAATTTATTCAAACTATTCAAAGTATTTGTGTCTATCTTTCTTTTTACATAATATGGAGTAAAAAATCTTGGAACGAGAAAAAAAGAATAGTACATTGTCATTTAATTATAGTACAACACTTAGCCTTCAAAACATAATATGATTCATCCTCATATAACTAGTAAAGAAATATCTATGCCTGAAATAGATAAATATCTTCTAACATCTAATTTTATTTGCTAGACGAAACAAAATGGAGCTCCAATTTCAATGTTTTACTCCAGTTAGAAGCTTCAACTTAACCTTTGCATTTGAGTACAGGCACATTTTTTTTTATCCGGGTTCATATACACAAAGCCTATATAATTGGCTGTCATTTTTTGAATAATCAACTATGTTGGTATAGTGTACAATTTTCATGACTGCAGTGTTTTTTTTCTTTTTTTTTTCAGGTGCATGACTAGGTTGAGGTGCTTATATGATATAAACATGTCCTATCATAAACTGGTATATATTTGGAAAATGACAGCTATGAAAGGGCCCAATATCCAATGTGAAGACAAAATTGAGTGCTGAGTTAAAGAATAGTAGTTATGGTAATTCTGTTGACCCAGAAAAAAAAATACGGGTAAGGTTCTGCTCTTTCATTCCACCATTATTCATTTGAAATTTAAAGGACGTGCAAATTCATGGAGTTAGCTGATTAATCATCAGTTGGCTAGTGGGATTGTGGTATGCACAGTCAAACCCCCCAAAACAAAATAAAGAAGCCTTAAAAAAGGGTTGACCTGAAAAGAATATGACCATAAAGAATACAATAAGACGGCAAGATGGCAGCCACTACAAAATTGATGCATATACTCAACATTAACTTTATCACATAATGCCATCACCAATCTGGCAGGCGGTTTTCTTAAATTAAATTAATTATCATTTTAGCTGAGATCTATGTCTAAATTATGTCCTCTCTGTCCAATAGCACGTGCTTATCTAGCTGATACATGCATCGAGCATCCAATGACTGAAGATGAAATTCGTAATATGTTGCGGGACAAGTTAAAAGAGCACCAGTTAACCAGACATTAATCACTCCCACACAACTTAAAATATGCAATGCTTAACTGGATTTACCTTAGAAAAGTGACATATAATGCCTATAAAAGGGAGCAATGTCCTTGTAGTTAAGTATTCCATTTCTCCCAATTAAGAGTTAACACTACAAAAGGAAAGTGACTTGAGGTTGAGGGTTTTAGTTTGAATATGAAGATCACATTTTTCCTCGTAGGTTGTGTGGTACTGTTGGGTTTCATTGGGGCTTGTCATGGTGGCAGCCTCAGGAAGAACTTCTACAAGCATTCCTGCCCTCAAGCTGAGGACATTGTTAATAACAAAATCCAGAAGCATGTTGCTGCTAGGCCCAATTTGCCTGCCAAGTTGCTAAGGATACATTTTCATGATTGTTTTGTCAGGGTAAACTAATTCATATTCCTACATCTTTATGCATACTTTATGTTTGCTCTAAATGAACATTTCATGTGGACATCTAACTTTATACACAAGCATTTAAAATACAATAATGCTGATAATAATTACCTTGCAACTTGTTTGGAACTAAAGAATACTTGTGTGCCTAACATGTCTGCAAACCTTTCAGGGTTGTGATGGCTCAATTTTGTTGAACTCCACCGCCAGTAACTCAGCAGAGAAGGATTCAATTCCTAATTTAACTTTGACTGGTTTTGATGTCATAGATGACATAAAGGATGCAATTGAGGCAAAATGTCCTAAAACTGTATCCTGTGCTGACATATTGGCATTGGCAGCTAGGGATGCTGTTTCAGTCCAAGTAAGCTAACCATTACATTCTTCTAAGCAATACCTGCTGATTATACAACAAATTCATGCTGCAGCATTTTGCATGTATTGTTTTAACATTATGTCACAAATATGATATTATCTTATTAGTTTGTTTGGTTTTATGCATGTAACTGATCATTGATATAATCTGCAGTTTAATAATAAGCCTATGTGGAAAGTTCTGACTGGCAGAAGAGATGGCACAATATCCAAAAGTAGCGAAGTCTTGGGTAACATCCCATCACCTTTCTCCAACTTCACCACTCTCAGACAAAACTTTGCCAGTAAAGGTCTCACCCTGCACGACCTAGTTGTATTATCAGGTATTTATATTTAAATGAAAAATACTAAAGTTAGAATTTTGCTGTTGGAATGAGCATTAGTTGTAGTCTCTGGATAGATGAGTGATCCTCACTCTGACAATCTAACTGCTCTCCTTGAATCTTAACAAATTCTGATAACAAGTTTGACAAATAATTTTTAGTTTGGTACCATATTCATTTAAAGAAAAGCTCATATTTTAACCACATAAAAATTACAGGTCATATAAATGGTATTGCAAATTCAAAATATCGTTGGTCAATAATGATATAGATGAAGAGATTTACAAAATGACCATAATCAGTCATCATACAGATTAACTTAAGTATACTGGCTACATATTATCTATGTAGGGGCGCACACAATTGGAGTAGGCCATTGCAACTTGTTCAGTAACAGGCTTTACAACTTCACTGGAAAAGGAGATCAAGACCCTTCTTTGAACCCCGCTTATGCTGCATTCCTGAAGACTAAATGCAAGAGCCTCAGTGACACCACTACAACAGTGGAGATGGATCCTGGTAGCTCTACCAAATTTGACAGTCACTATTACCCTAACCTTCTGCAGAAGAAGGGTCTGTTCCAATCAGATGCTGCCCTTCTAACAATAAATCAGGCAGCAAAAATTGCCAAAGAACTGGTTGATCAAGACAAGTTCTTCATTGAGTTTGCACAGTCAATGAAGAGGTTGGGAGCCATTCAGGTCCACTCAAGCTCCGCTGGGGAGATTAGGGTCAAGTGCTCTGTGGTCAACTCATAAATAATTGAGATCTGTTTCATGGTTGTTTTTTGGTGTTTTAATTTCATTTGCTCTGTTGTAAGATGCCTTTAACTTGATAATAAAAGCTATGTGTTACTAATGTGAACTCCCCATGCTGCTAGTAGATTTAGCACACCAAAGATATTACACGCACACACACACATCACTTCATATTTATTATTTAAATTATTTTATGTATTTTTATCCTTACAATATAATTTTACAACCTACAATTGATTTGAAGAGACGTATATCCAAAAGATGTAAAAACTGAAAACACTACTTTCTCCTAAAATACATAAATGTACTACATACTTTCATCAAAGGATCTACAATTCTACATAAATGTACTATAATGGTGCTGTAGCAAACCAAGGATATAAGTCATCCAAAACAAGAACATGTTGCAACTGGACTTTCTATACATGCTTTGCTCTTTAACATGCAAACTTCTGCAACACAAAGATATAAGTCATCCACATCCAAAATGCCAAAAACATGTTGCAATTGAACTACTATCCATGCTAGGCTCTTCAACTATTCAGCCTTTGCAATCAAAATAATAGAAATCATCCAAAAGCCAAGAAGCATGTTGCAACTGAATCTACTATCCATGCCAGGCTCTTCAACTAAGCAGCTCTTGCAACTCAGAAGACAGATATCATCCAAATACTGCAATACATCTTAAACTGGGGAGGTTAATTTGCTGATTGGTGCCAGAGAACACCTTTAAGTGTATTTATCACGGAAGCAAACAAAAATTTCTCTTAGTGTATTCATTATGTACTTATAAGAGGAACAATGCAACTGCAAAAACTAACATTTATTGAAAATAAATTTTTTCTTTTCTTTTTTTTTTTGGGATGATGAGTTGACTTATAAAGAAAAAAATACCTATCAACAATTTAAGAGAGCAATCAAATCAAAGAGACCCTGCAGTAATCAAAGTATATTAAACTCTACTACATAAAGGGAAAAATAATGCCAAAGGACACCAAAGTTGTACAGGATTAATTATTTCACCTTGCTAGTGCTGGTCATTAGATGTTGCAATGGGCAGCTGCTACTTCATTTTCCAAGACCGAAGATTGTTGAGCACCTAAATTAATTGGAGGTAGCCCTTACGAGTATTCATTAAGTATAAAGACAACGACCCAAGTTACGCAAAATTACAATGTCATGTTTTTATTATGGCTACCAGAGAGATGGCTTTTGCAAGCTCAAACACAATGTGATGCAGCTGAATGTCTCATTTAGCTGTGCAGTATTATGTTATTAACCAAATGCTCTTAATTTTTAAATTTCCTATGGATATCATACAAAACTACATGGAGTTTCCAAATAAACCACAACATGAATGATATACCTTTAAACATAAGGATAATTCAAACATTCCCCAGCACTTTTAAGGGCATACAATTGCCACTAAAAATTCTCATCAAATAAAAATTGCCTCAATTAAATAGCAAAAGAAGAATACATTCTAAAGAAGTGAAAAAAAAACACACACACACACACACAAAACCGGTGAACAAAATCACCTCATACATAAACGAAATCAGGCCAAAATTGTCATCTGCTTCCAGCAATCTTCAACAAAGGAGAAATTATACCCTGTATCTCTAGCAATGACTGCTGAACCTTAATCTCCTCCTCAACAGACCGCTTGAGATTCCTGACATGACCCCTGAGGGCTTCAGAGCCTTTAATATCATCAGCCCTCATTTCAAGAACCTTCCTTGCCAACCCCATCAACAAGCCGGAATACCTAGGCACAGTGCAATACTTCCCCAAGAACACCAACAACAACTCCAGCTTCTCCTCATCCAAATCCGAAACGCACCTCAACAACTTCTTCCTCGAAACCAGCTCCTCCATCACAGCCAAAATATTTCCAGGATTCTTCCCCTCCAAAACAGAAACCAGAGCCTCCCCATGCCGAAACTTCTTCAAGAGCTTATCATGTTCCCCAAGCTTCACCTTCTTAGGCCTCATAACCAAGTAATCACCTTCAGAAGGCTTTTCACTTTGCCCTCTGTGAAAGTACCTAAAATACGAGGGCCTCAAAACCTGCTTCTCAGTAGTTTGCTCCAAAGGCCTAACACTCCAAAACAAGCTCTTCTCACTAACCCCATTTTCAATTTCCTCTTCCTTAACCCTTCTCTTCCCAACATATATAATCCCATTAGAGGTACCAATAACCCTAGTTCTACAATCAGGTGAATAAGCCACAGATAACAATGGTGCAGGGAACCTCATCGAATGTGTAACCTTCATTGAAGCATAATCAAACACTTTCATATACCCATCTAACCCAACACTCAAAACCCTATATTGATTTGATTCCTCATCAGAGCCCTTCCCAATTCGACCAACACAAATCGAAGTGACCGTCTTGTTGTGCCCTTCCATTGAACCGACCAGCCTCCCGCCAGCGAAAAGGTCCCAAATTTTGACGGAATTTCCGCCGGCGGTCGCCACCATCCCTCCCGCCGGCAAAAAAACAACATCCTCCACAGGATTCCCATGATTCACCTCAATCGCAGGTTTCGAATCCCTAACCCTAACATCCCAAAGCTTCACGGTGTGATCATAGGAACCGGTAACGAACGTGTCAACGTTCACCGGAGACGAATCGCCGCACCGGACGTAGTCCTTGTGGCCGCGGAGCTCCATCACCGGAGAATCGCCGGCGGCGACGTCCCAAACCTTGACGAGAGCGTCATCGCCGGCGGAGAGAAGCCGGAGACGGTGGAGTTTAGGGTAGTGAACGAACCTCACCGGACGGAGGTGCGATCGGAGGCGGCGGAGGGCGGAGCGCGCGGCAGAGGCGCCGCCGCCGACGTCGAAAACTTGGACTAGGCCGGAGAGGTCGCCGGCGGCGAGGAGGCGGCCGTCGGAGCGAAAGGAGAGGGAAGTGACGACATCGGAGAAGGAAGTGATTGTTGTGGTTGGGGAAACGACGGTGTCATTTTGGGGTTTGAAGATTGAGACGGTTGCGGAGTGTGCGGCGGCGAAGGGGTGAGGGGAGGAAGGAGAGAAGGTGAGGGAAGGGATTGAGATTAGGTTTTGGATTTGTTGGGTTTTGAAGGAGGACCAGTACTTTGATTCTGGGGTTTGGTTTTGGGTTCTTGGTTTGGGTTTTTGTTTTGGTTTCACTGGGAAGGTTTTGGGTTCCGCCATTGATGGAGCTTCAAAGGAGAAGAAGAAGGAAGGTTTAGGGTTTTTTCGGTCGAAGAAGGTTTTAGGGTTTAAGAAAACGCAAACGAGCCAAAAGAAAAAAGGAATGGTTATTTTTTTTTTCTCATTAATTAACGATGCATAACAATACTCAAACGATTAACTTAGGAAGTTCAGGAGGAAAACATCTGCACTAGAGTTGATGACCGAAAAGAAAAACCCCTAAATTTCAAACACACAAAATTGAATTAAAAAAAAAAAGTTCAAACAAAAAAGAATGCTAGAGTTTATAAGTTAATTTTTTTTCCCCTTATCAATCCTTTGTTTGATAAATTTTTAAGTTTGAATATAAATTAAATGGAGGTTCGTTTACCAATGACTGAATATTAAAGAATTGTATTCCTCTATTTTTATTATAAAAAAAAACCAGAAAAAAAAGAGATAAGGATAAAGTTTCAATTATGGCCCCACATTTTATTAAAATTTCAATTTAGTCCTGAAAGTTTTTTTTTTTAAAATTCTATTCACATCCTTAATGTTTTGGAATGAAATATAAATTATTATGACTGAGAGTTTGATATTTTATGTCTTGTGATCCTCTAAAATTGTAAGATGACATTTTATGTTTGTTATGGTTTTCTAACATTCTGAAAGTTTGATATTTTATGTATTGTGATCCTCTAAAATTGTAAGATGACATTTTATGTCTTGTTATGGTTTTCTAACATTCTATGACCTTCACTTCAGCCTTTGCCACATATAATTTGGGTCATTCTATGAAAAAGATAAGATTGAAATGTTTTGACAACAGTAAAAACATAAATAAAAATAAAACTTTTAGGACTTCATCAAAACTTTGGTAAAACATAAAGCACATAAATGGAGCTACACCCAAGAAAGAAAGAAAAGATGTACAACACCTCATGCATTCATTGACATTAGCCATAGATGCTTTCACCCCATAATCAAAGATATCAGCAGCTTGTTTGGTTAACAAAATTTTTCCCGTTGCGTTAAATATTTAGTTGGACAAAAGTAATACTGTTTTGATAGCAATTTTGCTGCCACTAAAAGTGCTGTGCATTGAAAAGAATCAATTCCTTTCAAAGCAGCTCATATTAGCTTTTGATGTTTGAACTTTAAAGAAAAAGTTGCTATGAGCATTTTACCAATGTCTTTATTACCTCCTACCATTACCCACACCTCCCTTATCTCTCATCTCTTTTCCTCACTTTCATCTCCATATGTGAAGTTACTGCAACTCCATGCCTACAACCCACTCTCATCGTACAGGTTCCACTCTAATTCATTTTTGTTGTTAATAGAACGATGTTTATTGATCCTTAATAATTTTAAGCTTTGTTGTAGGCTAGGTTTAGGTAGTTGCTTGAGGATTTTCATGTCACATTGAATTGAATGTTCCGGTGGTTGAGTTTTGATTTCTTGCAAACTCATCATAAAAGTTAAAGAAAAGCTAAAGGGGTTGATACTAGTTCTTGTTTCTCTTCCCCGTTTTCAGTTTTGGGGTCTATCTCTCTTGCATCATAATTTTCTGTCGGCAAGTATAAGGCGAAATATCATTTCTTTTGTTGCCCAATTTTAATAGTATTTTTCCTTTGACTTTTGGTTTATGTTGTGTTTATTCATTGATTTTTGTCGGTGCCTAATTATATATAAAAAATAAGAAGCTTTTGATTCTCTAACGTAATTGCTCTTCCCATTTTACAAGGCTTACATCTTGGTTATCGACTAAAAGATTACTTTTCTGTTTCTGCAAAAAATAGTTAGTAATTATATGTTCAAAACTATCATTTTTAAAAATAATTTTTTCAAACTCACTTTCTCAATCTCAATCCTAAACATAAATTAATTCTTTCAAAATCAGTCTCTTCAGCATTAATTATTCCAAACACAATTCTACTAAAATATAAACCAAATGTACTCAACAGTCATAGTCCTGAAAATGAAAAAATTCCTCGTCCGAAGATACGTGCTTCTTTCTGATAACAAGACTCGGAAACCGGTATTTTTACGGAGACCAAAACAAATTATAGACTTAAAGGAACGAAATATGGTAGCTGTGATCACACCCTCGCGCAATAAACCAATTCAAACTTGAGAGACGCTTGATCAAAATGTTATGAACATTTATACAAAGGAAAAATTATATGTGCCTTTTTATGTTACAATATACATGCTGACCAACTATAATCCCTCTGCATCCTAAGTCGAGGGGGTAGAAGACAATTACTAACATCTCTTCCACTTTATACATGTCCCAAGCCTTACAAATCCAACCTTCACAAGATAACCAATCACCCATTAGCTAATTAGCTATCATAAAATTCCAATCTCTCAAGCTATTTGTACATTAAACAAGATTTTGATTTACTGCAACTATAGAAAAAGTACAGTACAAGATATATCTTCTTTCAACAATGGCAGATACAAGAACACAACAATGGTTAAACAGGAACAGGCAGACAAATCTCAAGTGCTGCACAACAAGTCATGAATTATGCACCATCATATGTATGCTAGCGAGCCGCGGTCAAGGTCAGGCTGTGGTCGGCCTCGAGTAGGAGTCGGTGGCCTCTGAATATTAAGTTCCTATAATAATAACAAAAAGGATGAATATTTGTCATCAAACAAATTGATCGTTTTCAGTTGTTAAATGCAGTACACAAAAGCAAGATACTGCATGAGGCTTACCTGCATCCATGTCTCGTCCATGACGCGCTCAGGCGATGTCTCTGGAGACTGAAGTGGTGGTGGTAAGGGGTGAATCAATTTTGGAACCACAACCAAACCCCTGCCAACCACCAGTATAGCTCCAGCATTGTTTGCAGTTCCTAAATATCAAGCCCCGCATTAGACTGAAATGCTAATACACACACAAAGGTCAACATTGGTGAGGAGTTATGCTTACCACAGTAGTTGGTAGCAGAAAAAAGTGTGATTAGTTGTCCCTGTGCAAATCTCTCAAAGCCATCCATGACACATTCATGGGCCCTTATGATAAGCTGTAATTTATTTTTCTTACAGAATTCTGAGACACGATCAGGCTGCAGCAAATAGGAAAATGGGTCAGATGTACCTTTACTGGAACTAGAAAGAACATGAAGGGGCTACTTAACTAATTTTCCATTGCAAACAGTGGTGCGAATAGTAACGGAGAAAATGAAATTTGAGTATTCAAAATCAAAACAATCATTATATTCTATAGAATTTTGGCATATTAAATGGTGTCTTAATTGAAACTCCTAAGTTACCCCTTTTTGAAAGTCTTGTAGAGAAAACCAAAATTTAACACTTCTTTCCCCTTTTCATAGAACTTTGCCATATTTCCTTTTTCCTTTTTCCTTTTTCCGAAGGCAATTGTTAGCTTGTCCTTGCAAACCCACTAACCTTTTTTTCTCATATTAACAATCCCAAGAACTAAGCTAACACTGCCTTAGTAGTTGGTATTTTCAAGCATGAACTCCGGACACCAATAACATCCAACAAGCGGCCATTAACTTAATACAAAAAGAAATTTTAATATGAGAGAAAAAAGGAAAATAAGGCTACAGGTCACTATCATCCAAAACCCCAAAACGGAGATAAATCAGAGGAACAAGAAAGAATGATGATAATATCTGAAATAACAAGCCCCTTAAACAACCATAAGCAAAATCAAAAAGCAAAGACTTAAGAAGAAACTATTATTTGATTTCAAGGTAATATCATAATTATCATTTCTAAAGAGAAGCAAAAAATGCAGCTAGCAATTTCTCAGATTTTTCATATTCATATATCCCATGGGGGCATAATGTCTAAATTTTGTGGTGATATTTTTGCCAGAGACTGCACCAGGTTTATGCTTATTTGATTTTTGGACAGATGTAAATTGGAATAAAAAAAATTGAAACAGAAGCTTCTTCAACACAGGCTCTGAATGATAGAGCCAACCACATAGAAGTAAAATAAATTATAAACTGGTACTACCCTGTTCATGCAACAATATATTACCTCAGGTTCAAACATGAGAAAACTTTTTTCCTATAGAAATATGAGAATACATTTTCATATATGAAAGCAGATTACGTATCATGGGAGATGGGATTAAAGATCGTAAGATCTACTGGTACCGTTAAGCGTCCATGTTTGCAATGCATGGTAGAATACATACCCCAAAAGTGACAAGACCAGGTCCTCTAGCATTTGGTCTCAAGCCCTCCACACTATCATTTTCGGTAGGATCAGACCTACAAATGTGCATGTGCTATAAAAACACCCACACACATGCAAAAGCCCAAAAAAAAAAAAAAGGAAAGAAAGGAAAGAAAAGCATACCATAGAAGGTCCATTAAAATAATAGATCCTGCATCCATTGTTATGGGCCTTTCAAGCTTCTCTATCTGTTCTACTGAATGGATAGACCTTCCAATGCCACCATGCATACAGATAATTTTCTTTTCAATAAGAGCAGCAAGTGGGAGATAGTTGAAAAGTTGATTGAATCGCGTCCATGCCCATATTCCATCATTTTCTCCCTATAAGCGCATAGTTAGTTGCAGAGTAAAAGACAATTATCGAATCTATGCACATAAGTTTCATCCATACCATTCTTTCAATACATTCAATACGAAAACCAAATAGCGCATTTATATCAGCAGCTTCATGGTTTCCACGTATCAAGTGAACATTCTCAGGATACTCAATCTGCACAATCACAAGGTCAGTAGATGGTCAGTTATAAGATAATGTAAACCGAATTCCACTATATCTAACAGTCAATATAATCAAGTAGTAGCTTACCTTAAGTGCAAGCAGCAAGGTAATAGTTTCCAAGCTGTGCTGCCCCCGATCAACATAATCTCCCAAAAACAGGTAGTCAATATACCTGAAACATTATACGAGTAGCAAATTACAGAATTTTCATATGAAGCTGCACAGCAAGAGATTAATGCCTTCAAAAAATTCTAACTTATCCATGAGCTAGAATAAATCTGTTATTTACATAGCTCAAGACTGAAACAAATCAAGTGCCCAATTAACTTTGCTGTTAAGGGAAATGCCGCATATATTAACCTAACCCCAAGCATTCAGTTAACGCAAAGGAAGGACATTCAACAGGTCAATTAGCATTGGAATTCTCCCACATACCAGATGACCTTTCAGATTATAGCTAACAGGTGCATTTCAAGTAATCTTGATAAATAAATTTAAAAAAAAACATACTAATGACCTCCTAGAATATGATTAGAAAATTTAGTACTCATAGATCATGTTCTTCAATGACTAGAATGTTAGAACTAATTTTCCAATTAGTGGTAGAGACTCACTAAAACCATTCATAAACTCACGGAAAGATCTGATTGATTCTCAAACAATACAGGTGCTATTTTGACACAAGCAATGTGAATACCAATGAATACATATAGCATACTTACGTGATGTCACCTGCTGTTGAAGGAAATCCATATTCATCAAATAGCCGCATCAAATCACCAAACTGACCATGAAGATCGCCAAATACTTTGACAGGTGCTTTCAGCTGAAGAACTGTAGGTTCATGCATAAATATTTGCTCAGCAGCATAGCATAATTCCCCCACCTCATAAGAATCCAAGAAGAACCGCCTGTTTGCAGGTGCTTTCCAGTTGCGAGGCCTAAGCAAAGTCGATATTACCTGCAAGCAAGGCAATGATGATAAGTGATGTTTAATGTAACAATATGAAAATTGTGCAAGTAGAGAACAATATTTCAAAGTCAACAACATAGAGGAAAGAACTTGCATCAAATAATGCTTGCCTTTTTGTGTAACCCCTGAGGGGATTTCTGCCTGGTAAACTTTTTGGTAGGATACGGCAAATCATTATTTACAGGAACCATGCGTCTGCTTTCATTTTCAAATTGATCCAGTGATAACTGTCTCACCATTCCACCCAAGTTACCTACAGCCTCTTTAGCAACAACAACCTGTAACAAAGCAACTATGATTTTGCAGCCTTTAGAGGAATATTGTGAATTATAAACAACAGTTCCAAGCACATACAGCTCTGGGATGAAGGCGGACATCTCCCTCTGTGTCACTTCCATCTGAAACTGTTTCTGCAGCTTGTGAGTTGTCATCTGACACTGATGCTTCTTCAGTAGGACTACTTGATGCTTGCACAGCTTGCCAGACAGCACTTGCTGCCTCAGCTTCAGCAGCTGATGCCTCCCTCAGTTTCTCCATGGAATTTCTGTCCATTCTGGAATAAAATAGATACATCAATTATGATCAAATTGAAATAGCACAAGCATGAGGTAAACATGTTGTGCTTCATACAAAGAACCAATGACTGATATACCCTATGCCACCAGATGAGGGAATGTCTTGTCCAGAATCTGAAGCTGGCGCTGTCACATTATAATTTAAGTTAGGCTGGTTAAGTTTGGGGCTTGTAATAGGTGAAGTTCTCTCAGATGCTAGCGCAGGAGTATTCACGTCAGACTGAAATGGTGAATTTTCTGCCACTAACAAATCACCTAGTAGTGCATCTGCAAAAGACAACATGGTTATATTAGAGCAGGTAAACAGAGAGAACAAATTTTGCAATTTTTAAGGCACACAAATTTAACAGGAACATAAAAAATAAATCATAAGAACACTGGCAGTCCATAGTAACGATTGGTGGACATATTCAATCAATACTCTAGTTCCTGTTAACTAACTCTTCACAATGCTTCACAATATATTTTACTTTTTAAGGAAGAAAAAGGATCTGGTAGAAACCAGTTTTCCAACCAGGAAAATGTTTAACAGCCAAAGAAAGTGAGCAAAGGCTTAGAAGAGCAAATACAAGTACACTATTGCATTTTCAAAAGGGCACCAAATCAATTTTCAGCAAGTCAGCATGACATGCAATGACCTATTTGGCAATGAATCACTACAAGATCTTAATAAGAAAAACATTCTGTTCACTATGATATGGAAATCAAATGGTTGATGGTTGGGCATAGATAACAAAATAATTGGACAAATCCATATCTTATTCCATGTGACTGCCGATTCTCCTTAAAGGGATGATGATGGGCCTCTAACCCATGCATACTTTAGACGAGCAAGGAAGCAGTGAGGAGTTGGCTGCAGGGCTACAAGCCCAAGGGAGGGACAGTGAAGGTCCAAGAGAGAATGAAGAGAGGGAAGGTTACGGCTAGAAATGGGAATCAGCTGGAAAAGGTAGTGGGCAATTCAGTCATGCAGATCGGACAAGGGGGTTTGACCAAATGGACACCTGGGAGCAGCAGATTGATTTGGGAAGCATTCGATTGTCTGGGCTGTAAGGGGTGGCTCAGGCCATTGGGCAGAGTTAGAGTCCTGCTTCTCTGATTATTTTTCCTGTTTTTCCCAGACTAAAATTGTATCTGCATATAACACTATCACTGTAAAGGTTCCATTTTCTTTTGTTTTAGGATACTCCAGGGAACAGATCCAGAGGAGATAAGGTGGGGCCTGTAGCTCAAAGGATTAGAGCATGTGGCAATGGACCAGTGTCAGGGGTTCGAATCCCTCTAGACCACAGTTTTTCCATTAATAATACCAGATTCTACCGGGTGATATATGTAAACTGAAATAATTTAAATTTAATAAAAAAAATTAAAAAAATAGTATATTAATACTAAAGACTGTCTCGGTGTCTCTCATGATTCTGAAAGACAGCCATCGGAATGAACTGAAAAAAAAATTGGCAGTCAATTCTTGTGGACCTACCTGTTTTTGAATAACAAAGTGAATATTCCACACTTAGTTTTCATCTTTAAATTGTGTAATATGACTACTCACCTCCTTTAAGACCGCCATGGATATATATACGAACACCAACAGCTGCTGCTGCATGGCGACAACGCCGCAAAAGATCCAAAGCAGGGTCATAATCATGACCTTTGTTTGTGCGTGAGGAGGCCACAATGCCATTTCTGTCCAACCAAACCCCAGCAGCAGTGTCCAGTACTGTCAAAACAAGAAAAGGAGTATTCATATATACGAAATGGCTAAAACAGCAAAGCAATAAACACACACAACAGGGGAATTTGGTAACAACATATAAAAGCAGGTTACCTGCAATGGCCGCTTCACCTTCTACAGCCCGTCCACCCTTGAGAACACCTCCTGTAACATGCAACCGTGCACCGACAAAAACCTAGAATGCAATGCCACATTCAATAAAGAAAAAGAACTTTAAAAGGAATGAGTAAATTGGTCAACAACAATTGACATGGAGATTGATTCAAGATGGAGAAATAAAACTCTGTGTGGAATATAGTATTAAATAGGAAAGAGATAAATCTACTTAAAACTTTTAGAGGTTCGCAAACGGTCTTTCTCAGATCTCCATTAATAATTATAGCATGGCAATTGAATCAAGGTAGAGAAATAAAACTAAATTTAAGGTCATAAATAGTGGGTCCAGATTAATGTTAGCCATAAGAAAGCAAGGGAAAGCTTGATAGCATTCAAGTGGGTAATCTCTTCGTTGAAGAAAGTTAGACCCCACAATCAATCCAAGTGCCTTTTGGCCATCAGATGAAAGCAAGATCAATGCCTCACAATGGGACTGCACACATGCATAAATAAGAAGATATTTTATTATGAGAATTACAGAAGTTAATTTTGACCGTTACACAATTCATGAATGGTCAACATTAAAGCATCAAGTCACATCACTACTATAAGTAATAATGCAAGAGACACCCCAGTCCCTAGTGATGACAAGAATCATTCTCTAGTATGCAGGAAAGTTCTCACTTACCGCAGCATGTTGATACCTTGGTGAAGGGGAAACTCCAGGTGCAAGCGTCCATTCCCACTGGCCATTCCTATGCATGAGCAATCCGTATGCATCTGCCAGTGGCTGCACAGGATACATACAATATATTCAATGATATCTTGCCACATAAGACTCAAGTGCAAGATTCATAAAAATATGATTATAGGGAAAATCAACAGGCTGCAACGATTAGATGAAAAGAGTATGATAGATCATACTACTCCAGAAGAGTCTCTTCCACCGCATAGCAAAAGCATTCCATCTGAGCGTGCACTAGCAGTTGCATACCTACAAATTGAGGTAGACCAATGGAAAACTAAAAGGCATTTGTATATGTTTATATGTTAAAACAATTGAAGACAGTTACGGCCACAATTGCCAAAAGACTAGGCATACTCACATTCTAGCAGAAGGTCTATCACCTTCTGGGTTAAGCTTCTGCCATACGTAAGGTTTTTGAGCAGTATCGAAAGCCCAAGCATCAGAAACAACTCTTTTACCTATCACATGGTTTAAAAAATTGAAACGATTTATTATAATATCACATGATAACATCAGGGGATGTCTGGTTCATTTTCACTCTTCATTCAGTTCTTTTGTTTTCATGAATATTTACAAAAATCCTATATTGTTTTTATTTGATTTCCTGTTTTAAAAACTCTGTGAAGAAAATGACAAAAACACAAAGGTGCCAACCAATGTTGTAATTATTGATGAAATAAACTGAAATGAAATGAAAACCAAAAACAAATCAAACATCACGTTAACTTTATCCACGAGAATATGCCAAGGCATGTGTAATTTAGCCAGACAAATATGTATATACCATAATACACAAGCAAAATAACCCAGAGAAAACTTCAATAACAGTTCGTTAGAGTTTATTTTCAAAATTTCGTAACAGAATGAAATTTAGGTATTTAATGTGAACCGGATAAAAAAAGAGTCAAGCTTTCAATTACCAAACATAGATTGTGTTTTAACAACACTTTAGTTTTCCCAAACTTTCAATCTACTGAATTATGACAGCTCCTGATCCAAAAGTAACGTATATGCATAGCGTTCATAAGTCAAGCTTATCATTCACATCTCACTTCATCATTCTTTCATGTTTCACTTAATCATTTTGCCTACTCGACGGTTTTGCGTATAGAAAATAGCACCAACCGCGCGTCTTGTTTTCACAGCATCATAAATTATTCACCTCGATTTTAACAGGAAAAAAACGTAAACAATTGAATTCAAAAAGGTGCAGCGAATTTCTCTCACCATCATTTCCGCTGACAGTAACAAGATATCTCTGAGCAACCAAATCCATTACATGGCCATATCGTGGACCAGGTCCTTGCCCTTGAACAATGACTCTGCATCAAAATAAACCACAACATTTCCAAGTATCATAATTTTGCCAAAACCCCTAGAACTGCAGAGTTAAAAGGAAAAAACCAAAAGCCAGTTGAATCACACAACCAAGCTTACCTATGCCATTTGTATTTATCATTGGTCATGTCAAGCACATAGAGATCATCAGTAGAATGTCCAGCAGGACCTATCCCACCCTATCCAAGCAGAAAACAATCAAACAGATTATCTCAACACACCACAACTAGCAACATAAGAGCAACCCCAAACCCCACAATTCATCCCACCATCACCTGAAAAACAACCATGGTGCCAACCGCGGCTGCAGCATGAGCTGCCCTAGGCGACGGCGGCTCCCCAGCAGGCTTAATACTGAAAAACAATAATAGCAAAAGATCACAACCTAGACCATCAATTCAACAAACCCTAAATTAACCAAAAAATTCCCCAAAAAATATGGATATTCAATTTCAATTTCAACTCACCTAGTCCATTTTCTCGTCAAAACATCATACGAATGAACTGAATTCGTTACTCCAGCTAACCCTGCAAAATCAAGAACATCCAAAAAAAAAAAAAAGTGAGCAACTTCCGGGTCAAAGAATTCAACTGAATTAAGTTACAGAGTGAGAGTGAAGTTAGTTACGGATTCCAGGAGTGGAGGACGATCCTCCCTCGATGGCGGTTGCGCCGCCGAAAAGGATCAGCCTGGGGCCGTGAGACTTGGTGGCGGCGACGGCGGTGAGCGTGTGGGCGCAGCGTGGGCCCGGCGCGTCCTCATCGGTGTCCCAAAACGTCTCAAGAGATCGATAAGTAGGTGCAGGGTATAGCCAAGGCTTAGAACCCATCATAACAACGAAACAATGAAGGAAAAAAAAATTCTAGAAAGTTCGATTCAGAACAAAGAGAGAAGTGGAGAAACCCTAGTTCCGGCAATGACGGTGACGGCGGCGATCACGGTGGGGACGGTGGGCCCGGACTAGCTCCGGACCCGATTAAACCTATCGGAACTTATTGTTTGTTATTTAATTTTTATTTTTATTTTTTGGTTGGTTGTTTCAGTTAAGAATGGGTCAAGGGAGATTTTTTGGTGTGTGTTGAGTTGTTAAATAGGTGAGTGCTGAGAATTGGGTGATGAAGAGGAAGAAGAAGAGGGGTTTGAGTTTTAGTTTGAGATTTGAGATTGAGATTGAGACAGAGAGCTATGGCTTGAGAGGGAGGAAAGCTACATTATGACCACTCATAAATTACTTTGGACATTCTTTTTTTCATCAACATACTTAGACACTCTAGGAGTATGTGTTTTTTTCTTGTTCTAGGTAATTTTCAGCCGTCCGATGTGGAAGGATAATACTATACAACTTTCATTTTTGGTACTTTCTGTAACTATAATAGTTGCAACGAGCTTCAAACGTAAAACCTTAAATATATTATTAAAATCTCTCACCTGAACATTAATTTTAGTGACTTAATATAATAAAATAATTATAATAAATAATAGGATTCTACATATAAAATTAAATTTAGTTTTGAAAATATAAATTAGCTAAATATAAAATAAGATTTTCATTAAGGGTATTTTAGAAACGTCACATACAAATATAATAAATGATGAGTGACATTAAATAAATAGGGGTAATTTTCCTTAATAAAAATGTCTGAGTGGTTTTTGATGAGGTTGAGAGTAAAAAACTCTCTTGCTCCGAGAGTACAATAGCTCTTGATTATTGGAGTATTTTTTTTTGGTTTTTGTAGTGGGAGTGCCAGATGTTGCATTGAAGAAGGGAGGACCCCTTTGCTTTGGTGGCTAGGATTAGTCAAACCTTGAAACGGCGTTACAGCTTGTCATTGAGAAAAAAACAATAATAATCTGAAAAACACGAATAATAATTAATGGGGTCAGTGAAGGTAGACTCGGATGACAAAATCCACGATAAAGCGGCTTTGCTTAATGCTTGGATATTTTATTTTCTCTCTAGAACGAATCACTGTAATATATATCTATATATATATTCAAAATATGTATTTATATTAATTGAAAATTTTTAAATATCATGTTCAAGTTATAATTAATTATGAGGTGCGGGAAATATTGTTATAGACTGTTTCTTTTTCTAGGTCTACTTTGCATCCAGCCCAAGACATTTGAACTCCGAGTTGAGCTTAGTTGGGTCGGATCAAACAATTGCATTAGAGTCAATGATAAATTCAGAAAATTTAGGTAGTTGAGAGCGAATATGATACATGGGTATAAATAGATATTCATTTCAATTTTTTTTTAAGTATATTATTAAATAGCTTAATAAATAATTGGAAAATAAAACATATTTTGTTTGTTTATTTTATAAGTAATTTTATCTTATATTTATTATTGTATTATGACAGAAACAAAAGGTTTTATCATAACATCAAACAAAAATAAAATTTATTATAACAAAACATCATTTTTCATATTAATTTTATTAATTCAGCATTTATGTCTTTTTTTTTTACAATTTTTTTTAATTAAAATATTAGGGGATAAAAATGGAGACGAGAGTCAAGCTTGCGACCTCTTACAGTTCATTAATATATATATATATATATATATATATATATATATATAAAAGAGTTTACTATTAGATTGTGAGCTAACTTCCTACCTTTTTCATATTACAATATTCTCTTGTGTTAACAAATTAATATAAGAAATGATAATAGAGTAGCTTTAAAACTTATAGTCAATATCTACCCTCTTAAATAAGCTTACAGTACACGAATAGATCAATTACTATATTTGACCGTAGATACCTAGAAAACAAAAAAAAAAAACATAAGAAAATCTTAATATATCCTTCTCTTTATCTGAAAATCTTAATAGATATTTAACTTTTATTATACTAATGATTGTAAAAGCTCTAGATTCCAAATTATATAGCTCAACATGTCACCTTTTATTATACTAATGATTGCAAAAGTATTGGATTGACTATTTTAGCTCATCTTTTAAATATTTAAACCAAAAACAACAGAATAAAAAACAAAGAGATAATATTATAGGCCAAAATAATTTATTTATTTAGAATATTGAAGTACTCATTTGCTTTGCATCGTGCCTTTAAAATTGACTATCCAAATATAAATGGAACCTGTTTGGTCTGTCTCTTTGGAAAATTGGGAGACAACATCTACACGCTATGAGCCTGGCATCATTATTGCCTGATATTTAGAAGACAACAAAATTTTTTCTTTTATTTCTAAAAATTGTATTGAAAATACAAAATAACAAAATTCCACGTAACAGTTGTGATATTTGTACTTACTATACATAGGACACCATGTCGACTCATATCGTATTCACTATTAGATGAGATATGAATTTCATTAAAGTGGGATCCACATATAATCCAATAATGAGTACAAATAACATTTTTTTTCCATAGAATGTGTGCCTCATCCCCACATAAAAGCGTTGCTATGTAAAAGGCATTGCGCGGTAATGGAGCATTTTTGGGTGAACATGAATTGAGAGATTTTACATCACCAAATATAATTATCTTCCACCTTTTGCTATTTCAAAAATCATACAAAATTGGGAGATTTTATTAAAAGTTTATTTTTGATATATAGACTCTATCATCTAATTAAATTTCTATATTTATATGACTTTTTAAATATTAGAGATCGAAATTAACCACATTTGCTAATGCAATATTACATAATTAAATATCTATGTAAAAAAAAATTTATACTGTTAGTATATTTAAATTAAATCCTTTGATATGTAAAACATTTTTGCAATAGTCAAAATTAAGCTCTTATAACATTTTCGACTGTCATCGTGACTTTATAGATTTAGAATTTTGTACATTTAAGAAATTTCGGAATTGAAGTGGAAGCTTATATAAAAGGAAATGTTAATATAGCCTTGAATTTATAATGAATCATATATGTAATACGATCTTAACGAGTGTTGTTATACTATTTATATATTTTAAATTTTAAATTATACTTTGAATGGTTTATATAGTGTCACGTATAAGATTCACCATGAACCCAAGACTACATTATCATTACTCTTATGTAAAACCCTTATATAACCTGAAACTTCCTTGCCAATGCCCATATATTCCTCACGCTTAAGCAAACAAGTTTCACTGTGCAATAGTAGAGGTGGTTGCGGCTGCTGTGACCCCATGATGTACTATTCATGTATAGAGTGAAATTACAAGGTAAGCGGGTTTTTGGTTTGAGTGCATTTTGGACAAAAAGTTTTTATGACTAACAATAAGTTGCATCTTACAGGAGGGAGGTATTTGTTAGGTGTATAACTAAAGAGGCAGTATGTGTAATTTAACTGAATCTCATGGGAGGTGAATATAATTATCTTTTTTAATTATGGGAATGAATGAAGAACTCTATAGACTTATGCATCTTTCAACACTAAATTGTGAATTATAAGCATGACTTTGATTGGAATCTATATCACAAGATTTATGTGAAAATTAGGTGTGCAATGTAAAAGTTACACTGATATTTTTGGTGTCATGAAATTGATTAAATATGTATTAGTTAAACTATTTGTTATATCTTATGCTGATTCGAGCGAAAAAACAAAATATTCCATCTATCACTAACCAGAAAATGATCGCATGAAAGTACAAAATTAGCTGTCTTGAATATCTATTGACAAGGATTGTGATGGATAGACATTCAAAGACTACAAAAACGAGTAAAATACCAAGTCTTGCTAGCCTTTAAAAGGAAAGTTTGAAGAAAAGAAAAAAACTACTAAAATGGAGATGCAGGGGATCGAACCCTGTACCTCTCGCATGCAAAGCGAGCGCTCTACCATTTGAGCTACATCCCCAGTTGTCAGTTTGATTTTAAGCTTTTATATTTACCTGACAATTGTTTGCAGTGTACAAGCTACAAGTTTTTCCAAATTAAATCAAACCCGAATCTAATTGGATTTTTAGACTAGATTAAGTTTTAAAACCCGAATCCAACATTTAGAAAACATAAAAAGATTTAAATATTATACATAATAAAATTTAAGAAATATTTAACCATATATATTTCAAAATAAACTATATCATTATAAAAATAATATGTTATGTAAAATGTATTAATTAAAGTATAAAATCTTGTAATTTATCACTAATTATTATAAAAATATATATCTCCAAAATAATTATTTGACATCAAAATATGCTAGACCAACCTAAAATTTGGCCTAAACTTAGTTCAAAAATTCCACCGGGTTAAATTTCAAAACCCAAACTCATCTAAATAACTATAGGCGTGAGGGGTTTTGAACCCCCGAAACCACATGATAATGTCATTGATACATATATTTATATAATCCCATATTTTAACATACTCTTGTGCATATAATTATATAAACTTATAAATTAAAAAAAAATGCGAATGAGTGGAACAAATTCATCACTACGATAGCAATTAAGATTAACAAAATTTGGTTTGATAGCTGCATAAGAAGAGGTGACAAATCGAACTATTTAACATGAAACAGAATCATGTAGTCCTCGGTAGGCACAAAGTTGTTACTGTAAAGTGATTGGTAACTATTACAATCAAAATGAGTCTCTCCCTTAACAACGTGGATAATATGGCATACCAGCATAAACTAAAGTAAACAAAAATATTTTGAGAGCAATCCTTGTCCTCTTCATTTGAAAAGCACTAACCAAATGGAGAATCATCGTTGAAAAAAAAGTTAAAATTTCACATGATGCTACAAACCAGCTAGAAAATTAACAAATTATTAACCAATGTGTCCAAAGTAAGAGTCAAAATTTGTGGGCAAATGTATAAGCTTTCCATCCATTATATAGAACTGTAAGTTTGTGTTTTGTAACATGAAATAAAGCCAGCCAAAATGTCGAAAATTTCATGTTATCATCCTAAGTTTTCATCTCAATTCTCAATCCCATGATTTTACATGTAGCAAAATATACCCCATGCTATCAAATCTCAAACATTCAAAATCAAGCTTCCCCAGTTGTGTAATTAAAATCTTAGAACTCTTGGGAAGCAGATCCAATCTCGCCTTTTCCTTTGACAGCCTTCTTAGGCAGAAGGGTTTGATGGATGTTGGGCAAAACACCACCATTGGCGATGGTGACAGTTCCCAATAGCTTGCTTAGCTCCTCATCGTTACGCACAGCAAGTTGAATGTGCCTTGGAACAATTCGGTTCTTCTTGTTGTCTCTAGCAGCATTGCCAGCTAGCTCCAAAACCTATTTTGACAAAACACGAGCACAAACAAGCAACAAATTAATCAAACAAATTACACCAAAATTCATATTGGTTCTAAGTCTTTTTTAAAAAAAAAAAAACGTTCAATTACCATATTTATAGTTTCCCTCAATGTTTAATTAAATTGCAATAATTTAAAAGTTTGTAAACAAATCTTTATATCGTATCAGATCCCTATAATTATAATTTTTTTCTTTACAATTATAGGGATCTAATTAAAAAATTTGATTCAAAATTTTTAAGAAACTATAGAGATTAGATGATAAAATTTTTAAGCCAGAGGAACTTAATAGAAATTTTCTATATAGCATAGGGTTCAATCACAAATTGTAAACTATATATAGATTTGATTGAAAATTTTAATAGAATATAATAACTTAATTACAAATTTTTAAGATACAGTACCTCAATTAAAAATTGACTATAAAAGGATCTCCATAATAATTTTAAAAAAATTGAGAAAAGAAAACACATATGAAGAGGCCATGGAAAAACACAAGATGACAAAACCACTGTGAAAACCAACAACAAATTACTTTTTTTTTTTTAGCCACAAAAAATAAACTGAAATAAAAATTCAAGAGGTACATTTCCCCAATTCAAACCAAGTTCATCCTCCGAATGGTTTGCAACACTGGCCAAAAATCAGAATTTTCAGAAAATAATCGAAATTCAAAACGAAAAATCGAAAGCCCTAACAACCCATTGAATGCTATCTATCATTTAACACAACCAGCATGAAAGACGAAACGATCAAAACGCGGAACGAGAAAGGAAGAAAAAGACGACAATAACCTCGGCGGCGAGATACTCGAGGACGGCGGAGAGGTAGACGGGGGCGCCGGCGCCGACGCGCTGGGCGTATTTTCCGGCCTTGAGGAAGCGGGCAATGCGGCCCACTGGGAAC